>JAGDQP010001002.1:0-22063 GCA_022664845.1 Lepisma saccharinum | reverse complement strand
GCATCGATCATGCTCTTAAATTGGTTATGAACTTTCTTCCTTGAAAGTTTGAACTCTCTAGGCTTGAATTTGTAGGAGCAGCAAGGACATTTCGTGTAACAGTGAAAATACATTAGACATATACGGAGGTAGTGATGCCATCTTTTGTTGGAGATCTTTGCTTTAGATTATCCTTAAATGTGATTTCTGGGTTAGCAATGCTTTTGTGTTTTGTTTTTAAAGAAAAGAAGCAGATAAAAATAAAAGAAAAAACAGAAAAGATAAGTAGAAACATATGTCATTAAGTATCACAATATAATTAATATTATTTCATATATCATTTAAGTTTCCTTTATCATGTGTGAATTTATAGCTCAAAGTAAGATCGTTACGGAAGTGGGAAATTTACGTCATAAAGTTTACTCACAAGCTAGTAGAGTGTGCCTAGCGTAATCTTTCACCAACGAAAACAGGCCTATAAATTTCGATTTTTCCCCAAATCTAACCTAATTGGTACATGCAAGCGGTGCTATACATTACTACTTCAATGTCTTTATTGAACGTACATATAATTTCATTACGAACATACAAGAAGAGATAGGATAGCTGATCCTTGATATGTATTACTGATTTCAGGTTAGATAAAATTAGGTTAGTGGAAGAAAATCTTAATATTTATTTAAAATATACCATTTATTGCCATCTGAGATCTTACACACATGGAGAAAATCATGAATATTTTGTATAGATTGGCCAACTATCGTAATACTTACCAGTGTATCAAGTTCCTTTAGAAAATCAGTCTTTATCCTCTTAGGATGTTAGATACAGCAATGAGTTTGCCAGAGTTTGTATACTGGAAACGACCTTTCCACATCGCAAATTGTTCTGTCATGCTTATTTTGACTTACATTTACTTCAGAGAATATCTGGGATAATCTGATATTTTCTTTAGGGAATCACTGGCTTATCCACTCCACTATTTTGGAATATTCATTTTGGGATAGACCAGGTCGAGGTTTGAAGTGTTTGAGGGCACCATGCCGCACCAGTTCTACTGTTAATGGTGTTGGAAATATTAAATTCTAGGGTTCATTTTCCCACGCTTTTGGCAGTCTATAGCGCCGGAAAAAGCAAAGTATTTGTGCAGCCTCAATGGTCTTTATATTTTTCTTATTTTCATATGAGAAATCTCTGTCGGTGTTGTTTTGCCACACCCTACTCACATTCTTGTATCTCTCTCTTTTCCGTGGGATTCTTTTCAAGGTAGTCGAAAAACAAAGTTCAGAAAGAAAATGGCAAAATATGTACGTTTATGTAAAATCAACACGAAATATGTAACATAGAACGAGAATGAAATATGTAACATAGAATGAAATATGTAACATAGAACGAAATATGTAACATAGAACGAGAATGAAATATGTAATATAGAACGAGAATGAAATATGTAACAGAACGAGAATGAAATATGTAACATAGAATGAAATATGTAACAGAACGAAATATGTAACATAGAACGAGAATGAAATATGTAACATAGAATAAAATATGTAATATAGAACGAAATATGTAACATAGAACGAAATATGTAACATAGAATGAAATATGTAACAGAATGAAATATGTAATATAGAACGAAATGTGTAACATAGAACGAAATATGTAACATAGAACGAATTATGTAAAGATATGTAAAATAAAATATCTTAAATGTAAAATGTAAAATAAAACATAGTGACACTAAGGCTACAACTCATAAATATTTCTACTTTCATTTGTCCTGCATACGTGCAAATAGAATATGTAATTATATAAAAAAATCTTAGCTCTAGTTATAAGACTTGATTTTGAATAAATCCAATCAAGATTTATATCTCAAAGTAAAGTGGTCAAATAACATAGTTTAACTGAGAAATTAATTCTGTTAATATCGTTATGTCTAAAGTACTTTAGTATCTATTAAGTATAGTTGTATGTAATGAGATTTAAAAGATTTTAAGTCATTTACAAAACACCAGAAAACATGTGCGAATAACCATGGAAAATCTCAAGAAAAGAGTAATACGATATACTTTACAGACGGGGTTGTTTATTCTTTTTCTCAGCTGCTTTGGAAGTTCTCTTACGTTCGTTGCTTCAACAGAAAATTGAAACAATGAAGGAACTAGCAACGAAAAATAAAATAGAAACTTAAACTCAGAGTCCATTTATCATGTAGAAGAAGATTTGTATAAGCTGGAGATAGTATCTTTAATTAAAAGATAGTTGATATATTGCGCACCTAAAGTTTCTTTCGGGTATGTAGATTGCGTTTTCAAAAACATACTCTCATATTTCGGAAATGTGGAGTATATGACTTAAAAAAGCGGATTATATATATGAATATTTCATGAATGTTTCATCACGAACTCTAGAGAAGTTCATATTTTCTCTTGTTCAACATTAAACTGCTTTTCTCACGTCTTTTGTTGAAAGATAGGGTTCCAAACATCATAGAAAACACATCTAAACCTTAAATGAAATACAAGGGAGATTTTAAACTATCCTTATAATCTTAACCTGGTATTTGTTTCTTACATGTGTCATTATCACTTCTATATTGTACATAGCTACACTCTCTGGTGTGATTAATAAATAAATATTGTAAAATGTCCTGCAATTTTAACCATATAATTTAACACATTTCTTTCTGTTTAAGAATATAATGATACATTGTGAACGTGTATACGTAGTGTTAACCCATAACTCACATTTACATCCATGAAGGGTGAAAAATAGTTGGTAAAAATATTTTTAAAACTTTTCAAAGACATATTTTTATTTTAAAAAAATGTACTAAAAAGTAAAAATAATAATTTTGTTTATGCATGACTAAAAAGAAAAGCATGGGGCACTCTCTCATATAGAGAGACTTTATAAATTGAAGGGTGTGAGGCAAAAACATGGTAACCCACAAATGTTTATTTTTTGAGTTATTCAACACCCAATAGAAAGGAATCATACCGCGTTGTTTAATGTTGTCCGACTTCAAATTGTGCTCCAGAGATGGCGGTAATATGTACTTATGGTAAGCCTATCGTAACATTTTGGGATTCGTAAGATGGTAACCAACAATTAAGATGGCGGGAAACAAGGAGCAATATACCAGCTTGCCACTAAAAAGGAAAAGAATTTGTAAATTAAACATTTCTTACAGCGAGTTCAGTGAAAAGATTTATTCTTAAGTGACTCAGGTAGCGAATATTATGGTATAAATAATAAAACATGGTAACCCACACAGCAGCATGAAAAATATAAATTCGTTATTTTGATTTGGTACAATTATTTTAAGCCTTTATGTATAGCTTTACGTGAAAAATCAGCTTTCAGCCAATGAAAATGAGTTGTGCAGCAGTAAGAATCGAATTTCTCGAGGGTTACCATGTTCTTGCGTCACACCCTTCAATTCTTCAATTGGCGCGCTCCATGCTTTTCTTTTTAGCCATGCATAAACAATTATTTTTATTTTTTAGTACGAATTGTTTAAGAAAAGTATGTCTTTAAGAAGTTTTTATTATTATTTTTTTTCGAGTTATTTCGGTGTTCAGATACTTTTTTCTCAAGCTAATGTTTTGTGACCCAAGTCCTAAAGCGTTCTGCAACCAGACAAATCCAACATCGTTGAAGACTTAGTATTTATTTTAGGATAAAGGAGTCCGTATTAAAATATGCTTTTAAAATATATAGAAAAATAGGAAAGTAACAATCGAATATTCTATTGTTACTCGACTTACGTTGCTGTGCAAAATTTCATCATTGTATGATGTCGGGGAATGAGTTAACGGTTGAAAGATTTGAGGACACGACGAACCATTTTGAACTAAAGAAAATAATGTAAAAATAAACATTATGCTTGCAATTAAAACATAATAAATTTATGTTCCAAAATTGTTATATTTGTGATGATCACTAATTGTACTTAAAGGGAACAGAAACTCAAGTAATTGTGATTCACATGTGAATACCACACGAAGAAAACTGTTAATTATGATCTACATGCGTGCATAATATGCACTACGCACCAGAAACAAATAAAAGACTTATTGAACACACAAAGGTTCACGTTTGTTTTAGTAACCACAAAGTAAGTGCAGAAAACATTAAGCAAAGTATACTGTTTGTGTGCTGTTGATGGCTTAGGATTCTCAGAGAGTTCTCTTCCTTGTACGGGATAACATGTTCCTCATTATTAACATTGTATGTTCTGGGTTATTGCGTGCATTACTATTAATATATTAACACCACTGATCCGAACATGTTTCTATTATGTATCCGCAGCTTACATTTTAGTGCAGTTTCTAATAGCATGGGACCTACTATTATTATCAGGAGATCCGAACCCCTTTCAGGATTTATACTCCAGGTACAACGGGGAAGTAAATATCAACATGATATGAAGCCTTCGCCATCATCCTATATTACTCCCCACGGTAGCTGAATTACATCGACTGCGCCACAAATAAAGGGAACATGCTTTTGTTTGAGTCAACAATATTAATAGTTTAATATGACGAAAGCAATAAGATTGATATTGATGAGATAATAATTCTGTTAGTTCCCAGATTTCAAATTAAAATTTAAAAAATTTTACGACGTGTTGTCGTCAGCGTAAAATCCCCTGTGCAGCAGAGCGTGATTTACAAAATATTTGAAGGTCATGATGTAATAAAGCAATTAAGCATAAGTTAACCATGTATTGTAGATACATAGATACAATACAGAAACAATGCCGGTTCTCAAGGTGGTAACTATAAATACATAATGCAAGTCTTCGAGCTCCAAAGGTGTTACCGGGTCTAGGCTTCAGACCTGGTATCTCGGAGGATAAAACCGATTTTTAAAATTATTTCCTTGTGTTTGAACATTTTGTTTAAAGGAGAGAACAAGACTTGAGATGTTTACCTTCAGAGCTTTAAAAATACAACACCGTAATTCCCAGTCAATTATGTTTCTAGGCCTGGTGAAATTTCGTACCGAGTCTCCAGGTCACCTATGTTCGGATCAGGTCAGGTCACTAAAAGTGACTTGGTTTCAGCTCTGGAAGGTTTGTATGTTTAATATAGAAAAACATTGCATTGAAGATTGTGTATCTACTGTCATTCACACTAAACCAATTATACAAAAATAAAACCAAAGAGGGTTATAATTGAGACAAGAACAGACAAGAGATTTATACTTTTAAGGAAAGGTCTTTTGCTCGAACAAAAATTCTGCTGTGAAAATGTACTTTTCCTTATGAATGTAACATGCTCAGATCAGAAAGAATGATAATTAATCTGTGCATTGCTATCTTGCTTCTGCTCACCAAACTGACCAATAACTTCTGGAATACTTTGTAGTAAAAAAGACTGGAAACAACTTTGTAAGTCGTAAACGCGTGAAAGGAGTGAGACAATATATTGAACGGCAGTAACGTAAGGGCTACATGCTTCTCTACTGTATGTAAGAGCCATCTTGCAGTTTGGTCGAGAATTTTGTAATGGAAAGTGGGCACGCGACATATCGTTTAAACTACCAAAATACTAACTCTTCTAACAAGTAAGCCTATCGATGGTTCAGGAACGCTTTTTTTTTTTTTACCAAACTTGGTAAAGGAGTTCGGGACATCCAACACGTCTAGAAAACACGATGAAATGTGCTCTCGTCCATAAAGATGGTCGCAGTAGCCAAGAATCTAAATCATAAGATGACTTGTAGTGTGATGTAAGACTGAAAACACACATTTGTTTGTAAAGTGCTTAACGCATGCAAACAAATACATATAGTGGATACTTGGTGGTATGCACTATCAGTTGGAGGGCACATTCCTCTCCTCCGCCTCACGGTTGTCCCAAAGTCAAATCTAGGTGTTGAAAAGTATGTATGTGGAGGGATTCCTGCATAGAGTGGTGGTAGTGTAATTGCAAGCAAATATGCTACAACAGGGTCAATCATAGGGGTCTAGGGACAAGATGAAAGTAAATGTTTCATACTATTGCCATTTATCAGGAATGTCACTTGAAGAATACAATAGTCATAGCCTTCGTCACTATCAATATGCAAATTGTTTACCGCGCTTGCTCACTATTTAGGACTTTGTTTTAGTGTGTGTATACACTTTGTGTACCTTATACGCGCATGTACACTTCCCATCCTGTGTCAGGTTATAGGCATTAAAATTCCTTATATTTTGGTGTGTACATTACGTGTACATCTTTCGCCAAGTAGGTTCCTATGGACTCCTCCATTAGTGCACTTCTGTACGAGTTTATCGATTCCCCTTTAAACTGTAGTTTCAGATTAATTTATTTCACTTATTCGTCTTAGAATTTATTTCCATTTTCAGTTATTACCCTTGGTTTTTGAGTGTTTAAATTAGTCTGTTATACTCACGCTTCTGTTCCAGCTCTCTGCTGCTTGGGGCATCCTTGTTTTCCTTTTTGGGGTTGAGATTTCCTATTAGGTTCTCGATATCTTTGATACTGTCCAGCTTCTCTGAATTCTGTAATAACACCCTTCAGTTGATTATACGATATGCTTGTGTCAACTTCAGCTTGACTTAAGCACAAAAGTTGCCATATTGTTTTTATATAATTTACATAATTATTACTACACTTGTCGATATTTAGGGCTTCACTATATTCAAACCTGTTTTTATTGTCAGTTTTCACTTCACTACACCATACGTTAAAAAGTTCATGATCACTATTTTTTAACCACACTCATTTGTTAGCCATTTCTGAATGAATGAGGCACTTACTGTAGGACTCTCCAGTTAGATCTAGTCTTACTAGATGTACGTGTTAACCTAAGCAAAAAGAAATCTAATCTAATATCAACATTTCTGTCCTAAAATATAATCCTCTTACGAATAATTTGTATGCCACAATTCTTATACTTGCAATAGTCTTACTTTATACATAAATCGTAAGAAAATGCTGTGAACGTCATTGTAGTATAATTCTTGCAAAACACAAATTCGTAGGAAACGAACGTATAAAGTTGACTACACCTGTTCAGACGCGTGTCAGACACCTCGTCCTAACCTGCTCCCTCCCACCCACGTCCCACATTCTGTGGGTGAGAACAATTGTGGACTTTGTTCGGATTTATGGTGGGCACTTCGTCCAAAGCCATGTGGTCCAAAGGGCAATTCGTCCAGAGACATTTAGTCCAAAGACATGTGTTAAGATGTATAATTATATATTATAATGTTTTCATTATCATTCCTTTTTTATCAAGTATTTGTTTACAATCAATAATATCACATATTAAATATTATTATTTCGTATTACTTCCAGTCAAATTACTCATTGATAACTTTTTGTACGCAACAGATGTTAGAAATATTGCTGCACTATCCTGGTGTAGTCCTAGCTTTGTGTATTCGTTGCATATTTAACCAGTTTTGAGAAGTTGTAAGGACATATATGTTTTAAGCATTTCACTGATAATTTCTTATGCTTGCAGACTATTTAGTTATATTACTCAAAGTAGTTTAAGATATTATTGTGGATAACTTGTCAAGATAGTTATACATAATTATAACTTAATTTTCTATTTGTATTTAGTGTATTCCGATAATTTATCTTCATAAAATGGCAAGCTTTTTCAGAACATATATTCGGAATTTGATTCTTCAAATTTGGTCATTGTAGCCTAGAAGGATGGATTCAATATATAAAAATAGTTTAACAAATCAATTTGTTTGCCTATAAAAAGTCATCTAATAAAAAAATATCATCAAGTTATCTTATCTTACCCATACTTATAATATATGCAGCTAAGATATCACCATTATATGCATGTTACTGTATTTTCATATATTTCCAAGTGCATTAAATAATACAGATTATAATTTTACGTGGAAGTTATAAAGCTGAAGCACAAGCGCTGTTGAGATTTTTCTAGAAAAACATTAAACGCTTATTTACTAACGCCTGCATAGAAATATATTTTCTTTCCGAAATAAATGCTTTCTATTTTTAAAACAATAAAAAGATAACACAGACAAACAAATAGAAAAAAACATAGGATTTCCTTGTTTTCACTCAAAGCACGCTGCTTGAAAGCTGGGAAAGTAAACTTTAATAAATCCACTCATTGTCTCCAGAAAACAAGTGACTGTCGTTATTATTATTCTTAGTTACGAGACAAGTACGAGAGGAACAGCGCTAGTTACAATGTTCTAGCAGTGGTGTTGTGAAAAATTTAATTCCCTCATTAAAATTACAATAGCACTCGAGGCATACTTTCTTCAAATAGGGACTCTAGACTTGTTCGTACATCCTATTGAGGGAAACAAAAGAAACACGGCCCGCGTTCTTTTTCAACCGAAGCAACGGGGAAAATTTCCCTCGTGTTTATTTTAGGCTCGTCAAAAATTAATCCCGTGCGAAATTACTTCGAAGTTGTCCTGCAAACTCTTTCCTTTCCCAGCCTCTAAACGCTTTTGTGTTATATTTTATCAAGTCCTCTTGTTATTCAACGTAATGAAAAACTACGATATATGTTATCTGCATTTTATATTTACCGAAATGCTTTAATTCCTTCTACATGCATAGATAAAATTCTCTTTGTTATTTGCAATACAAATCCCCTAGGAAGGAAAAAAAATATTAAAGCAAATACATTTACATAGACTCATTAACTTGGTGAATGCAGAAAACAATGCTGGTGTAAAGATGTTTTTGAATCTCGCTAGTCGACAATGAAGAGTAATTTTTGTTTTTTTCTAATGGTCTTAAGGCTTAATCCAAGTGGGTTTTCCCGCCTTTTTTCGTTTGACGTCATTTATTCAAAATTCCGTTCAGGTAAACAAAATGTAACTTTCACAGACCAAAGTTCATGTCATGCTTCAATAATGGGTACAATTGGTTTTAAAGAAATGCTACTAGTAACCTCAGGATGGTGTGCAGGACACTTTTGGGACAGAATAATGTCCCTAAAGTGTCTGCACACAACCCTGAAGTTATCACTAACGTTTCTTTAAAGCTAATTGAACTCATTATTGAAGCATGACATGAACTTTGGTCTGTGAAAGTTACATTTTGTTTACCTGCACGGAATTTTAAATAATTGACGTCAAACGAAAAAAGGCGGGAAAACCCACTTGAATTGAGCCTTAGCAATTAAAAATTAATGATTAACAAAAACTTGTGGCTCTAATCAAGAATAGAAAAGAATTACTTATTATGGATTTAATTTTAAAATAAGTTTTCTAATTTCAAATACAGGAAAACGAGAAATGCAATTTGAATCAGATTAATAAATACATTTTTTATAAAAAAGATATTCGTCAAATTTTCATTGGATTTTCTTTTGATTTAGGATTTGCTTCCTAATGTTAGCACGCTGCTTTGTATGAATTATCCTTTGTTAATGAGCGGTTCGCAAGAATTACATTCCGATTATTCGAATACGATTTAGAGTGTGGAGTCCACAGATCAGCGCGTGGTGCCATTCGTTAATAAAGAAGGGTGTCTTTTTTCTTAATCTTACCGCTACAATACCTGAATTATTCAAATGTTGATTCTAAAACTATCCTATTCACCTAGATTTTAGCTAGTTATATTAATTATTTATTTTTCTCTGAATTTAAATTAAACTCAGTTATAATAAAATTATATCGTTTTACAAAAAAAAAAAAAAAAGTGGATTCAAAGAACCTAGCAGGGTAAGATGGTAAAAAGTGCTCTGGAAGGAATCGTGAAAAAAAATACTACGGTATTCAGCATCAAAATTGATGGCTCTCAAGCAAATTTCAGCTCAAAAGATGCAAACCTAACCTCAAAATAAATTAAACTATATTTTTTGTTAGTTTTGCGATATATCGGTCGGATTTGCACCTATGATGACCGTGTTTTATTTTTTAATTGAAGATTTTTTCAAGTTCTACAAGATAGTATTTCATTCAGATTTGTTTGCGCAAAATTCAAATTTTGAGAGAGGTTAGAAAATTTTAAATGTGAATTAAAATAAGAAGAAGACAATAGCCTGGCTCGAAAAAAATATATGTGATGTATTTTTAGTGGTTCTATAACCATGATTTTTTTTTATTTTTTGAAGTGGTAGAACATCGGGGCTGGGTTTGGCTAGTTGCAGAACACTTTAGGATTGGCGCCACAAAATATTAGCTTCAGAAAAAGTATTAATACCGAAATAACCCGAAAAAAAATAATAAAAAAAGGACTTACTCAACGGTGCAAATTAACAGGAAAACGTCATCAGTTAAGCACAGGGATTGGAAATAAAACACGTGACCGGGCTTTTTACGTAGCATATGCACTGTAAACACAAGTTCGAAAGGTCCCTTTGCCAGATCCCCTTCGTGGACGACTGGTCAAGACGTCGGCGTCTTGCGTGTAAGGTCCTGGGTTCGCATAAACTAACAAAAGATATACTTTTATTTATTTTGAGGTTAGGTTCGCATCTTTTGAGCTGAAATTTGGTGGAGAGCCATCAATTTTGATGCTGAATACCGTAGTATATTTTTTTATCACGCTTCCTTCCAAGACACTTTGTACCATCTTGCCCTGCTAGACCCTTTCAGTCAGACTCTTGTTGATAATGGTTTCTTACTTTGACGAAATGGAATTTTAAATTTTGAGCAAAACTATATCTCATTTCTGAGGCGTACCTGAGGTGGGGAAAGTGTCACAAAACGTGAACTAAATAACGTTTATTGAGGATAATAAGTTTTCAGTAAACTTCATAATACTAAATTTGAGAAAAGCAAAATTGAACATGGAAGGAATCCGTACTGCGTAGACAATCAACGGATGATACAAAAGAATAATAATAAAAGATTTTCCTTTACTACTCCATTTCCCCATTAAACACTATGAAAACCCGATCCACCATCGTACAGACACATTATTTCTCATCCGAAAGACAGAAAAGAAAGTGCATTATGTGCAAATCTTGTCCCTTTATAGTAAGTCACTTATCAATGACATTGAGTGTTTCTCTTATTGGTAAATTTTATCTTTTTTTGGTTGTCCATGCAAGGTTAGTTGTGTATTAGGGTGGGCCGATTTTTTTTCTCCAGATATTGGGGTTCGAGTTATCATCAAAAGTTGTGTATTGGTACCAAAAAAAGCCATACCAAATATGACTGTCTTAAAACAATATTCAGCCTGGGCCCTGGATTCCTAAAGGGCCCAATTGTTTTTTTTTGCAAAACAATTGGAATAAAAATATGATACCAGTTTCCACATTTTAGGGTTCGAGTAGTTATGAAAAGTTATGCATTGGTACAAAATTTAGCCATGTCAAATGTGGCCATATTTGACCGTTTTCGAACTAAAATTTTCGCGGGATCCAGGGCTCGGCTAGATATTTTTTGATCTGGCTGTGTTTCGACAAATAAACATAACATAAGATTCTACAACTTTTGCACGCAACTCAAACTCAAATTAAAAAAAAAAATGGCCCTTTTTAAAATTAACATGGCCCTATAATTTATGATCCGGCTGTGTTTTTGGAGAGAACAAACATAACATAATATTTCTTTAACTTTTGCATGGTACTCAACCTGAACTTTCTAACAATTTTTTTCGGGGTCCCCAAAGTGGCCGATTTTTTTTGTTTTTGTTTTTAGAAATTTGAGTTTGAGTAGTGTGCAAAAGTTGTAGAATGTTATGTTTGTTCGCCGAAACACAGTCGGATCAAAAAATATCTAGCCGGGCCCCGGAGCCCTCGAAAATTCTAGTTTGAAAACGGCCAAAACCGGCCATATTTGACATGGCTTTATTTGGTAACAATGCACAGTTTTTGATGACAACTCGAACCCCAATATCTGAAAAATAAATCGGACCACCCTATTGTGTATCGAGTTTTCAGATGCGATGCGAACTTATCAAGCTATGTTGTGGACTTGTATGGTACGAATACTGAAGTTTCCCCGCACTTTCAAAATATGTTTTACATTTGCTTGAAGTTATTCTGAGGTCCTTCGAAGCTTAAATTTCATAATTACTGGATCAGAACATTGACAATTTTTTCTTTGTGTCCACATACAAGTAAAATTCTTCTTTAACATTTCAATTTCACTATAAAATTTTCTTTCTGGAAATTATTAGCCGTTTTGGTGCTAATGTGTCAGTTTCACTAAACATTGAAGTTCAGTACATCAGGTCATAATCGAATATGAAGGAATTAATAAAGTAAATTGCCCAGGACCTACAGGGATTCTCGAGCTGGACTTCTGGCCACCTTTGGCCACTTTCGTCCTTTGATTGTTATTTAAGAATATTTGTAAGAAATATATTTAGTTTTATTGGGTTTGTTATGCAATTCCCTAAATCGTCCCTAGACCAGGGCACACGCTTCCCCCAAGCAAACATCCAGGAAACTCCCCTGAGATAGTTCCTAGTGAATTTAGCCAGCTTGTTGGAATTAGCAGTTTGTAGTTATATGGAATATTGTTGAAGTTATGTCTAAAAGTCATAGTCTAAAAGTTATAAGTTTGTTATCACGAGTTTGGTATGTGAAGGATTAATGATGTTAACGCCCTGTATTAATAATTTGCCAGTTGGCAATTAGTTTGTATTTCACTATTCTTCTAGGTTAGTGCCTGTTCCCGTTGCATCCGTGGATCGATTTATTGAGCTGTTACTTGATTTCTTTGGAAGTACTGTGTTTATCTAAAGCATGTTTCGTAATGACTAATATGTGATTTAATGTCTTGTGATTTTATGGTTCATCTAAGCAGGTAAATAATCGAATAAAATGGCCTTGTACTTACATTTCCATGCTCTTCAAACCAATGTTTTGATTTCCGTGAATTGTCTACTCTTTAACTTTGCGTTAGAATCTGCAATTCTAAAATTAAAGGGGACAAAAAGGGACTATCATTGAATGGTTTGAATCAACTGTTCGTATACGCGGATGATGCAGATTTAATAGGGGACGATATAGATGCACTACAAAGCAACACCGATGTCTTAGTAGAAGCGTGCGATGAGATAGGTCTACAGGTAAACATAGAGAAAACAAAATACATGATAAGAAGCCGAAGCACAAGGAATGAAGGAAATAGAAACATAAGAATTAGGGATGAGGTCATAGGGAAAGTAAACAACTTTAAATACTTGGGAGCATACGTAACAAGCAAAAATGAGGTCACGAAAGAAATAAACAGTCGCTTACTATCGGGGAACGCATGTTTCTATTCAGTCCAAAAACTTCTAACCTCGCGATTAGTACCGAGGAAATTGAAATTGAAAATATACAGAACGGTTATTCTGCCGGTAATACTTTACGGTTGCGAAAGTTGGAGTACGATCCTAGCAGATGAACATAAATTACGTGTGTTTGAAAATAAGGTTTTGAGAAAGATATACCTGCCGAAACGGGACGAGGTGACTGGAGAGTGGAGGAGACTGCATAATGAAGAACCCCACGGACTGTACGATACACCGGATGTTGTAAAAATAATGAAATCTCAACGACTAAGATGGGCAGGCCATGTAGCTCGGATGGGGGAAAAACGAAGATTGTATTCTACCCTGGTTGGAAGGCTGGATAGAAGAAGACCATTGGGAAGATCGAGACGTCATTGGGAGGACAATATTAGAAGAGATTTTTGAGAACTAGTTGTTCTTGATGAAAACTGTTTGGAAATTGTCTAGGATAGAATCCTATCAAGAACATTTGTTACTGCGGCGATGAACTTGCGAGTTCCATAAGCCATAGAGTTAGTTAGTTAGAATTGTCTAAAATATTAATACAATCTCTTTGTTTACACAATACCAGAGTACAGCTATGTATATTCCTGTTTATTTTGATTGAATAAAACTAAATTTTCCAACATTCAAAATGCGTCCGTATGAGAGTGTTTAAAATTACTGAGCTCTGAGTTGTGTTCTTTTTAGGTAAAATCTCAGTGTCTAAAATCAATGCGAAAACTAAAATTCAATATACTATTGCTCAATTTATTAGTTAATCGTTTACGAGCTCTAGTCAGTCTTAATATATACGAGTACAAAATTGTTGTGCTAAGTTCTACATCCTGTTATGAAGTTTTTTTTTAAATTTTATTTTTGAAATTATGTACACGAATATTGGTTATGTTAATAAAAAGTCAACCGATCCATCAAGTTTAATTTACCTCTTTTGAGAATTAAATTAAATATAGAGTATTTATTACTAAGGATGTAACTTCATTCAGGTAAGCTGCGTAGTTAGTTTCCCTATTTAATGAGCATCTGTAATGCGATAACGTTGTTTACCTTGAATTCGTCTGTCTTGGATATTTGTAGGGCTGGGGAAATGAGGGTATAATTCTGTTTGCTGTTGGAAGTAGTTCTTGACAGAAGGGCATCATTCTTGTTTGCTGCCTCATATAATTATAAAGTTGTGAATTTAATTATAAATTTGAGGTATTGAGTTAAGAAATCTTACTTAAACTCTTGCATCAACTGACTTAGAACAAAGTGATTTTACGTCCATTCCCATGTCCAATAAATCGTAACTGTTCAGGTTAGATTGCGTGCAAGCTGAAAGTGTCCCTTGTTTGTCAACAACTCAGACGAATTCTGATTATTATTTGTTACGTTCTGCGTATTTTTACCTCTTTCAATTCGATGTTCTGTCTTTGTTCCTCCGTGAAGTATACTGCGTTCATGTGTGGATTTAAATGAAGAAAATGGCTTCATGCTAGCATACTTATTTATTATTTCCATGGCTCATGTAGTGTGAGCTAGTGTTGGGTACGTTACTTTTAAAATATAACGCGTTACAAGTTACTTTACCCACTGTCAAAAAGTAATGCGTTACCAGTTACTTTACTCGCTTTCAAAAGTAACGCGTTACTTTGGCACCGGTTCTTGCATCTTTTGTATTGGCACTGTGGAAAGAAAACTGGTGGAAATATATATTTTTTACCCTGATTATATACACACCCAACACATGCATGCCTACAAATACATTAAACCTTAGACTTTGAAAAATCTAGAAAAAAATGTAAGAAATATTTCTTCCTTGACAAGGAATTGTGTTTGTTTGTTTGTAAACAACAGATGAAAAAAGTAACGCAAAAGTAACGTTGTTACTTGGGGAAAATGTAACTCTTTACCCGTTACAGTTACTTTCAAAATATTGTAACGCGTTACAGTGACTCGTTACTGGAAAAGTAACGCGTTACTTGCGTTACTTTACTCCCCAAGTCTGGTGTGAGCTTACCTGGTCAATTATCTTGTTAGCATTAGGAATGGTAAAAGTGCATTTTAAAAACTTAATATGTTTTGCGTCATTTGTGTGTTAAAATAATTAAAGTTTATTTATACAGGAATTCTTATTAGACTGCTTCATATGTTCAGCATTGTTGCAATTATTATTAATATTAAGCTGACAGCTGAAGTGCTTATCGAATACTTATGGTCAACTATTTGCTAGATTGGTGACCTTGACTGTCACCTGTATCATTGAGAGATTATTTGCCCACTCTATCGACATATCAGGTGATGTGAGTGAGGTTAGGTTTAGTGTTGGGTGCTATCCAGACTATTGAGCTCTGTTTGTTTATAACTGCATGATGAAGGTATGAGAATGGTCTACCATTGGAGGATTATGATGTTGTGTTGGAGACCAACAGGGAGTTTATGCCACTATTGGTTCCCAACTGATGACCTTGATCCAAAGTATGACAAGTAACCAAAATGTTTTACTCTGAGTTAAGCAAATTTTTCTTCTACTTTCACTGAACTCACCATTTTTGATATGGTCTGATGCCTTATTCAGTGGCTTGTTGATAGCTCTAGTGAGTTAGAAGTTTTATTCCCTTTTGCTTGACCTAGTGATCACACACATACTTTATTTTCTGCACTGGCTACCAAGGTTAATTGAATTCACTCGATCCTAAGTAAGCTATATCATGTGTTCAGTTGTAAGAATGGATATTTCTGTTACACTGTTCACTTTGTAGCTTTATGCTACTGGCAAACCAATCATTTTGACTAGACCCTCTGGTCTTATTACACACACTCGTATTTATTCTCGCTTTTCGTGTTGACTTACCAGTATAAAACCCTTTGTTATTGGAGGTCATTTGCAGCTGTTCCTCTGAGTACTCTGCTGGAGTTAGTCATCTAATGTTCAGATATTCGGTGTTGAAACGTGTAATATCTTGGGACATGATATGGTCTCTGCATCCTGTAATACGTTATTGGATGTGGGGCAATATTGTGCCCTGGGACCGTACAAAGGTATCCAAGAAGACACAAGAAAGAAGACTGCAGTGGTATGTACATGTAGTGAGGAGAACAAAATAATGACTGTAGTCAGAAGAGTGATGACAATGGAAGTGGAGGGCAAGAGAGGTAGTGGGAGGCCAAGGAGGAAATGGATGGATGGGGTTAAGAAGATCTCGGGAAGAAAGATCTGTCAGGGAAAGAAGTTCAGGACAGAGCTTTCTGGAGAAGACTCATCCGAAACGTCGACCCCACTTAGGTGGGAAAAGACGGAGAGAAAGAAGACTTTTGACGTGCTGTACTCATAAATTGAAGAAAATATAATCGTGTGAAAATAAAAAAATGGAAAGGCTTCGCTTCCTTTCTTCTTCTCTTAAAACCGGGATATTTATGCGTCCCGAGAATTATTTTCGGGACACCGGGACGTAGATCTTAATTCCGGTAGGTCCCGGGACGAATCACATCCCTATACTACTACAATGTTCGTATCTATACTGATAAGAGTAGTAGTGTACTAGCTGCTTACTGCTACTACCAATCTACAGTACAAATTTAATGTTTTTAGTACTCTTACGATTATTGCTGCAACTATAGTGTTTGAAGTATTAACAATAGTACTATTACTACAGGATTACAGCCAAATAGTTATACTATTAGTAATATTGTAATGTTATTAAAAATAGTGCCCGTATTACTATTGTATACTGCTGCAATATACCTTGCAATACTATTGTGGTAAAGCTCTCGATTTGTAAATGTCACTACTGTGTCTAAAATCTAAAAGAGGGTATCAAGTGTTGTACCCGCGAAAATAAGAAAGAATATAGATGCTCGTCAAAAAGAAAAAAAGAAACGCGTGGATCGCTTAACACGAGGAAACATCATGATAAGCGGAAGTGAAGAAAGCAAGAAGTGTTTGTGGGATATCGTCAGAGGAGAAAGCCAGAAGTCGTCTTGCGAGACAAACAAGGAACATTGTCAGAGGGAGTAGGAGGCAGGAGATGCAACAAGACATAGGCGTTGGGAGGATGTCAACGGATGTTAAGGAGTGAAAAAATATCAACTACAGATTCAAAACAAAGAAAAATAGCGTCTAAACTGTGGATCTTAGTGGCTTGATACATTTAAATCAGAAACTGTACACACGTAGACAAACTGGAACGCGTACACACAATACAACCTGATGATGCTAACCTAACCTCTTATTTACTATACCTACTGCTCCATATTTTAGAATATTTTCAAAATTCAGATTGTACTAGGGATCATTTTTGCTAACTCTGTAGGTTCTATGACACAATAACGGCGCTAAGTTAAACAACATGGATGGAATCGCAGGTGGCTTGTGCCTTTTTTAACGATCCTGTATCTTCCACCAAAATGAGTCGGTATCTTACACTGATATGTGGGGTAATATGTACATTTTTATAGGTCAGTTTCAAGGTCCATATATCCGTTCTGTATGTATGTAACTTCATTTACTCTTGTCAGTAAGACTGTGAGAACTTCGAGTTAAAACTCAGGATTGTCGAAAAACTAGTACCGAGCGGCAACGACTCACAGTAGTAGAGCGGTAGCTTAACATTCAGGAGGTCATGGGTTGAATCTCATGGATCGACCATTCTGACTGAGGTTTTTCCAGCTTATTGTTTCACAGTCACACCAGACAAATGCCGGTATTCTACCTTAAATTTAGGCCCTTACCATCAGCTACCAGCATCCTTTCCCCTCTCCTATCCTGGCCTAAGCCTTATATGCCTAAAGGCTATGAATGAAATTCAATTCAATTTAACTCGCAAATCGAATTAGTACAAGATGATCCAGAATGTTTTTCCATAGGTGTTATCTTGAGTAACTATCACTCGCTTTTCCATTTTTCTTCAATTTCTGTCAGTATTCGAAGATATTTTCAAGAGCTGCAATAACGCGTTCCCGAGACACGCAAACGTTGGTAAACTTTGTATTTTGGGCCGTTTTACTAACTAATGACTTGCGCTCGTCTGCGTTACATTAGCTGTTAAGTTTCTAAAATCTACAAATATCGATGCCCCAGCCGGGATTCGAACCCTGAACCTTGGAGACTAAACTTGCGGGACACTCGGCTATAGAGAATCGTGCCTTATCCAAAATAGCAAGTAGCTACGGCAGATATACAATATCTTTCCAAAGTTTTCTTTTCGCAAATTAACAGAAACCTGGTATTTTCTTTCCTTTCAAAGATATCTTAATTTCAAGTATTTCACATGATTTTTCTACAATTATACATACGTTCAACATTTTATAAGTGACAGATCTAACAGTAGTAATCTTTCTCATAAAACAGAACTGAGATCTAGTCCCACTTTTCCCTCAGTTTTCATTACAAAGAGTAGTTCTGGTAGATTACCCTAATGTAATACTTAAGCGTTATGGTATTTCAAATAGGTAGCATTCCACTTACATGTTAGTCAACTACTCCAAGTTGCAATATCTGCAGCGGGAATCGTAGATAGCGTTCGGTAAAAATAAAAATATATGTTGGAAAGTCACACAGAATTAAATCTTTATGCTCTGAAAAGGGACACGCAATATCCTTAGAAATAACAAAATTCTCGATTTTTAAGTTAAGACTTATCTTTTCTATTTCTTGTGTAAGTGACGATATACACTAATATTATTATAATACACTTTCTACCTTATGTTGTACAGTCTTATAAATTCACCTAATTAAGGGTTTACAACATCTAAAGAATTTCAACAGGACTACTGCTATACATCACTTACGTACATTGTTCTGTCAGGTTTGTCTGAAATCGGTTAATTTGTTCCGTCATTATGCTCGGGATATGTGTTTAATAATCGAGTATCTTTACCATGTGAATGTTTTCACTTTCTAATACATTTGAAAGACTATTTCTTACATTGATGTGTTCATTTTGTCTGGAATCGGATTAATCTATTCTACGTAACCTGATCATATGTGTGTAACAACAAATGTGAATCGTTACCATGGAAAATGTAAATATTTTAACATATGCAGTTAAAACTTTTAGAACGTATTGAGGTAAAATTGTGTACAGTTTGATTGCAATTGAATCAAACACAATATGTAAATGGTGCGATGGGAATGGTAAATGTTTTAACATTTTAATGCGGTTAAAGCCTTAAGAATGTCTCCCTATACTATTATGATTGCATAGTTGGGTTCAATCATTACTTCGTCATGTTCGCACATGTGTTTAATAATTGAGTAACATTGCCACGTACACAGTAGGTACATTAACATTCTAATACGCTTAAAGCCTTAAGAGCTATTCTCTGTATCCTCATGTCAAGATTGCTTGGACTTTAATCAATCGTTCCTGCGTAATGCTCGATTCTTAATAATTCAGTTTCCATGGAAACGGTAAGTAGTAAGTAGCAAATTAATTAAACCATTTTGATAAGGCGTTAATGTAAGTTTTAATAGTTGTATCTTTATCATGGAAACGGTAAGAAGGGTATATTTCTGGACACGCAAACATGCAAAATCATCCACTCTATCACCATACAAATTTTGGACATAATAGGGAGAGTTGTTCTCATGTAATGTGTAAAAATTCGTGTTTCTCCCTTAACTACCGACGTGCAGTATGTGATACCGCTCGTACATATAAAAAAACGCTCCCCTCAATTAGTAATTGACTTTGTGTTCCGTCCGCTGATGTACCTTTCATTCATGACCAACCCTAGCCACAACCATGTTTAGATGCCGTTAAGTGCTCATCACGTGATCAAGCGGTATGACATACCGGACCTCGGGGTATACATAACAAGTTTTGTATTTGCATTCGGTCGTCTAATTTTGTTGTTACATTTTCTTTTGCCAATCCGAGTCTATTGTTAGCGTGTGGACCTCATCAATATTGACGACCAGAAAATAGACGGTTAATTTTACTGTTGACAGTGAACATCTCAACGTATGACATCAGAGGAGACTAGATCAGAAAATAAAGAATCTGATAATGAGCAGAAGGATACTGGGCAGTATTACGATGGAAAAAGTGAATTTAAATCATCAGGACATCAACTGAGTCATTTTAGAGTACGATCACAGCCACTTCACGATATCAGAGCTTTTCGCGGGTTATTGTTCATCCAACCAACCTTTTTCTTCTCGCATATGTTTTTTGCCTACCATCATCTATACCATCTGGTATTTGTTAAACTGATCCTTTGCAAAACACATTTTTTGTATTTTGATAAACGTGTTCTTGAATAGAAATTGTATAAATGATGTAAACAATTGGTATAAACTATCATTTTCATAAAGACAACGTACAGTTCGAAAATTACCACCTTTACCGCCATATTAGTTAAATTCTACTTAATCAATTAGTTATTATTTCTGCCTCGCGTTCTGATAAACCTTTTAATAGGCACTGAATAAACTATAAACGGAAAAGGATTATTGTAAGATCCTGAAACACAAAAGAGAGGAGTAAAAATATAGCGGTATCATATACCGAACCTCGAGGTGTATGTCCCATACTTTGCACATCGGTAGTTAAGGTGTGCCCTTATCATGATCAACATGCACGGCAGTGCATGAGCCAAGTTCTTCACGTCAGAAAACGTCAGCACTGCCAGAAGCATGTTATACAGGAACAAGAGTTTATGGCAAAATCTACGATTTGGGGGCCCCGTAAGAAAAAAGATGTTGAAGATAGGAATATGAGCTTTTTTGCCGTTAAGGAAATATGGTAAATATGTGCAGATGTACAAAATTTCATATTCCTATCTCAAAACTATGTTATAGTTGTGGACCCCTGAAATTGCACATTTTAGGGTGTTTGGAGTAAGCTAGAAACATGAAATTTGGTATGAAGGTAGAGGATGACAAGTAGATAAAGGAAAAATTCCGACATTTTGAAAAGGTTGCCATTTTGGATTCAAAATGGCCGCCAAACCTAAAATTTCAAAGAATACACAGCCTAAACGACTAAAGATAGAACAGTGAAATTTGGTATGAAACTACATCATTGATAGCAAATTAAGAAAACTTTTTAAAAATTTGAAAAAGTCGCCATTTTGGATTCAAAATGGCCGCCAACCCTAAAATTTTAAAGAATACACAGCCTAAACGGCTGCCGCTAGAATAATGAAATTTAGTTTGACAATACAACATTATTAGTAGATTATGAAAATATTACAAAATATCTCTAAAGATGCCATCTTGGATCCAAAATGGTGGGCGTCATAAATCCATTTTCCAACTGCTTGAGCCAGAGATACGAAATTTGGCATAATGATGTATTATCAAGAGTAGTTTAGGAAAACATAACAACGTTTTAAAAAATTCACCATCTTTGAGGCAGCTGAAATACCATTTTTCACATCGTTCGAGATAGAGAAATGAAATTTGGTATGAAGGTGTACCATTACGAGTAGGTTAGAATAAATTCGGCTCGTCTCCCCTACTAGGGTACAGTTCATAGCTGGAACCTGATTGCGATAAGGGGGTGCGCCCCAGCGAGGCCATCTTGGAATTCTGGGGGCAGCGCTCCAATGAGGCGAAGCGAGTATATACATTACACAAGTGTAAAAAGCTGCGAGATACGAGCAAAAGCACCAGGGGTGCAAACTGTCCAGTCAACTCCTTCAACCTTAAAAAGTGGTGAAATAGAATATGGATGAGCCTAGTTCCTCGCGCCAACTTCCAATATTCCTGCGTGTCCCACCAAGTTTTACTCGTCACAAACATTAGTACTGCCAGGAGCATGTTATACAGGCAGAATGTGGAAGTTTCCCCCATTCGGACGCAGCGCTCTGGAGTATGAGGGAATATCTGCATCATGTGGCGCAGTGCACTGCAGATTCTGGTTGTGATAAAAAGACGCAGTTCCTCCAAA
>JAGDQP010001001.1:100537-135602 GCA_022664845.1 Lepisma saccharinum | reverse complement strand
GGGTTGCCTTGTTCTCACATTTTATTCTCTAATGTATCCGGAGCGTTAAAATTCTTATCTCATCAAGTATTTGGGATGCACTTTAGATACGGTACTTCCCCGGGTGCCAAAATGGCTCAATCAAAACGATCCTAACCTAACATAAAACAAACAATTTAAACGTTACTAACCCGAGAACGAATCAATCTAATGTAACATAACGTTCTATATTGTCACTGATTGAACGATGCGGAGGAGTACCTAAGGTCCAGCCAAAATGGGATCTCCAAATTAGAATTTCTTTGTGAACTTTAGACGTGTTGGATCGGGTCGGGATTGAAGGGAGATGATGTGGGAAAGAAGTCGGAAGGGTCTAATTTCAAGGTACCATCCTGACAGCCTGCCATGACAAAAAATCTGGAAGAGCCTCAGTCAGGATAATTGGGATCGTTCCCAGAACCTTCCGAATGC
This sequence comes from Lepisma saccharinum, assembly GCA_022664845.1. Taxonomy (NCBI): domain Eukaryota; kingdom Metazoa; phylum Arthropoda; class Insecta; order Zygentoma; family Lepismatidae; genus Lepisma; species Lepisma saccharinum. Next base: position 135,152 of record JAGDQP010001001.1, on the reverse strand, counting down.
GAAGCCAAGGAATTTTATTTATAGAGAGGAAGCTTCAATAAAATTCTTCTGGGTATTACTTTAGCTTACGTCGGGCGTGATTTTTTCGAACGAAGTAAGTTACAGGCTCATGAATCGGAATCAAGGTAATATTGTCATAATGACATTTTTTATATTACCATTGACAATTTGCTACAAAAATCACAAACAGTATGTAGAGTGAGCGATAACGAACGACGACGGGTTAGAAAAGTCAGCTTAGATAATCTTTTTCATTATATGCAAAGCATATCTCCTTTAACAGACTCCACTTGTGACTGCTCTATTTATAGTATGAAATGGAATGCCCGACGTATACTAAAGAGAAGCCTACTCATGAAAATAAGATAGGCCTACATTATAAATAAAATATATAGTGCTATTTATTACACGTTTGCTAAGTAAAAAATTCGAAATGTTTCTAAGCAGTAAATAGGAACACTAGCCATTTGACGAGTTAGCGAAAATCAAGAGAAAAAAGAACATGAGTTTAGAAGACCAGGATCAGATAAAAGCAATCAATGTCTGAAGAATAAACAAAGTCTATAAAGCAATACAGAAGGTGAAAAATATTGTTTATTTAAAATTTCGTACGGAATATACTACTAATATAGTAAAAAACGTCATTGACATATTAGCCAATGAAAATTAATAATTTCCCGCCAACAGCGTTCCTCGGCGGCATCACATGATTTTACTCTCGTGCTGCCATCTGACGAGTTGACTCGGCTGACAAGTCTTTTTTGTATACTATGCACAGTATAGGAAGATTCGCTTCTTGTTGTTCTGTGGTATTACTAATAGTTTGCTATATAAATCACAATTTGTTAACGAGAAATTATACTGTTCGTGAGTAAAATATTGCATTTCTATGAAATAGGGTGAGTAAAAGAGAACATGACGATAAACTGGGCGAAAACAGAAGTTAAAAAGTATGCTCCTGAAAGATATAAGACGAGTAAAACAATTCCCATGTAAATCAATGGAAAGTGCGTACCAAGATAGCGGGGGATCTACAATGTTAATATGACTAGTCTAGTGAAGTTTTTTTTTATGCAAACGTGTAATAGGATTGAATGTTGTTTCTTTTTAAAAAGAAAACATCAGAAGTTCGATACCGAGTTCGTATAGTAATACCGGGTGTCCACAAAGTCTAAATATATAAATATAATTTATAACCAATCAGAACTCACATGTTGCTATGGTCAGTGCTGAAGGTGGAAAAATAGTTTAGGGGGAACGATGCAATTGTAAACTCATACTTTATAACAAGCTACTCATGTTTTACTCATGTTTTATACTCATGTTTTATTAAATTTTACAATAGCAAAAAGGATAACCAATTAATCTTTTAATATGAAAGATGCGATTTAAAAGCATCATAACAATGGCTAAAACACGCGTAACCAATAGCAAATTAAATACTTAAGAGTGGTCGCTCCTGGTGAATTATTATTTAAAGAAACAAATATATTATATAGTTATTACCAATTGTCAGAAAAAGAATACAAGATCATCATGCTACTAAGAATTCAGGTTAAATCTATTGTCAAAATACATTTCTAGTAGGGATGGGCTCTTGGATCCGGATCCTTACTACCCGGATCCGTTAGGATCTGGTTCCGGATACTTTTGGAACCGGGTACCCGGATCCGGAACTTGGAATCGGGTGTTCGGATCCTGGAACCGGTTTTCGGATCCGGATCCAGGAACCGGTTCTCGGATCACATTGCTCGGACTTTAGTACTAGTTCAGCTCTATTTTGCATCGCAAAAGAACTTTATTTTTTATTTGGGCCCGTCAAGTAAACTTTGGACTTCGGACCGTCACGATTCGCACTTAAGCCATTAAAATTCACATCCATATCCCTTCCGGGACTCGAACCAGGGATCTTCAAATTGTTGGCCTATCGCCGTAAACCGCACAGCTACCCGGTCGGCTCCGCCTCCCCAAGATTTCATAGATACACATAAAGAAACGCAATCAAATGTATTTAAAATATTCACTTAAAATGTGGGAATAAGTCATTTGCATGTCAACTGAATGGTCCTATTTTCTTTTCATTTTAGGTTTACTGTTACAGATCACCTTTACATCACAACACTATTTCCATGATCACAACACTACTTCATCAGTGATGATCAGAATCTGGATTAGAATAACGTTAGAAATGAATTTTAAACGTTTATAATTGTCCTGAATTTGAATTTTATTTTTAAGGCCTTTAGGCAACTATTCTCAGGCTATATGGATGATGATGGGATGAATTTGTGAAATGAAGAAAGTGGGAGGAAACGGGAGTACCCAAAAAAACTCAGGCACAGTATAATTGTGCTGACATTCTGATTGTGTTTAAGTAAGCCAAACACAACATTGCACGTGACATTCTTTAGACGTTTCTGCAAGGCTGCAATATTGTGAAGGGGACGTTTGGGTTTGTATATACAGTAACACGCTTCCTGTTGTCTGATCCTGAATGGCAGAGCATGTAATTGCGGTATTGGTTTTTTGAATTATGTCACCATTCTGAGTAAGGAATCAGTTGTCAGAGTGCTGTCTGTTGAGGCTCAAATGTTTCTAATTCAAACGATTTTCCTTTGATTTAGTAGTGGGGAACATACAGACGGAGTGAAACAAGTTAAAAAAACGATTATTATGTTTGGGATTTCATGATAAACTCTGTTTGCAAATACAATGTCAAACTGAACGGCCGGTAAAGCGTTGACTTTTTATTCGGGATGTCCTGCGTTCGATACCAGCGGCCGACCATCCTGAAGAAAGTTTTCGCAGATTTTTCTCAGGCATACGAGGTGAATGCGGGATGGTACCTACTAACTAGGCCCTGGCCAACTACCTTCCTTTCCACTACCCTATCCTGGCCTCAATTTGAGATGCCTAAGGGCCATAAATAAATTTGAAACGTCAGGATAATTAATTTCTTCGAATGCAGTATGATAATTTGTCTGTATATAAAAATCTTTTTTTATTATTATTAATTGTTAGAACAGAAATCCTGCCTGATTTTAATTTGATTCATTCTGTATGAATTTGAATTTTTAAGGCCTTTAGGCAGCTTTAGCTCAGATCGGATGGATAGCGATGAGATGAATTGGTGGGATGAAAAAATTGGAGGAAACGGGAGAACCCCGAGAAAACCAACGCACACTGTGTTTATTTTCTACAGAGCCCACATTGCATGAGTAGGGATCGAATTCATTCTCTACGAAAACATTCAGCTGCACCTCCATACAAATCGAGACTAACTTTCTTGACAAATATCTTCCAAACGACAAATAATTTCTTCCTGAACTTCAATGATATAATGAATGGTTGATCAGAAGTTCAGAACCTAAATCCAGTTTCCAGACCCCATCTCAGAATCGAAGATTCGTTTCTTCTAAGCAAAATTTAGATTCATCTTGGAACCGAGGATACGGATCCAGGTCTTAGAACTGAGGACCCGGATTTTTGAACCAGGTACCCGGATCCGGATCCTGGAACTGGTTCTCGGATCCGGTTCTTGGAGCCGGTTCCTTTAGGATCCGGTTCTCGGTTCCTTCAGGATCCGGTTCCGCCCACCCCTAATTTCTAGATTACCGCGTCTGTATCTTCGTGAATTTATGCCGGTACTATCGAGGCTAGATTTTAATTATACCGGAACTGCGTTCCGACACATAACGATTAAAATAGTAAATATAACGGAAGTCGTCATTACCATCCGTCTCGCGCTCGGAAATTAAGAGTGAAAAATGTAGAGATACATGACCGCACCTAACCTCACCGTTCTCATGTTCACTAATTTAAGATAATGAACGAAAAATGCAAGAAAGCAATTATTAGTAATAAATATGAAAATATAAAAATATTAAGGAAGAATAAAAGTAGGAAAAATGTTACTCCCACCGGGATTTGAAGCCGTATTTTTATATATATATATAGTCGGAGACTGTCATGACGTCGCAGATGATGATGACTTCCGCCATTTTTACTATTTTTATCCTTAAATCATTCTAACTCAACTTCAGTACTGGCTTTGCCGCAGCGTATACGGGTAGGAAAGGAATATTGTCTGGACATCCTGAGGGAAACGAAATAGGCACATATGCAGGTAGACTAAATGTAAGCAAAACTTGGAGAGATGTAGAACATTTAAATAGAACTGCATTGCTGAGTATCCGTAGTGTCTGAGGAACGAATGATTGTAATGGTACTGGGACTTTTTGGATATGGTTATTACTAATCTCCAAGGCGCGAAACAATTGTCTGTCGTTCTTTGTCTCGGCTTACCTTTTTGGCAAAGATAGTTGTGTTGCTTTGTGAGCGCACCCGTATATATACGCAAAGCAACATTTTATCATGTCTGTCCGTCTCTACCCCCCCCCTCCCCCGCTAGATCTTAGAAACTACAAGTCAGACAGAGATAAATGATACACCGTTAGATTCGCCGTGGTTTGAAAGGATGGGGAAAACTATTACACTGACTCTAAAGGTGGCGGGTTCTTTTCAATGACTTAGTTTTTTCCCGTAGGGTAACTCAAACCAGGGGACCTAGGCCTATTACCGATAAGTCGTTACTTAATCCAGAGCACGGCCTTTCAACATTTCCCAACAGAACAATAAGAAGTGTAGCATCGACCTTCCTGCATACGTACTAGAGACGCTGGTGTGTAGACCCGTAACATACAATGTTGATCCTTTTTCAGACAGGCGGCCCAGCCCGTCAGATGGCATTACGATTTATCTGGTAAGATGGTGTAGAGGTAACATGCTGGACTTTTAAGTACTAAAAAAAAGCATTACGATTTGTTTTTCATGGTATGGGTAATGTACGGAGTTTCGTTTCTAGTTTTATTCTATGGTCAGTCCACGAACAGGTTCATGTAACGACTTGCCAAGTTACCACATTGAGAAAAATGTGTTACCACAATGAGAAAAAAGGATAAATCCAATTTTACTAACAGAAGGAATGAAGGTCCATGACTACAGATTCCAAATTAGGTTACGTTTTGTTATTTTACATTCGAAATCATATTACTGTTTGAGAACTAAAATTGTTTTTGTATTCATTCTTTTATACAATAGTTTGTATTTCTTTTCCATTTATTATAAGAATTTTTGACCTCTTCTCATGGAGCGAACTGAAGTATTTCGGAATAATGTGGTGTCAAATATCACCCTTGACCTTCAAAACAAAACAGAGCATACAAACTGGATAATAGGGGACGGGTGGAAATGAGAAGCAATTAGACAGTGAACAATAAAAGAATGGAGACCAAGCAGTGACGAAGAAGCGAGTCCTTTCTTTTCGGTGTTTGAGTGCCATTGTAAAAACAAGCATAATTGAGGCGTATGTGCGAACAAAAGTCTATGTGCTTTCTTTTAGCATGGCACATAGACTTTTGTTCGCACATACGCCTCAATTGTGTAGTGTTTGTTCTATTTATTTTTGTATATTTCGTATTTACGTAATATATAGGGTTTCTTCCATTGGTGCATTTTATTAAGTATTCCAGCAGATTCCGTTATCGGAACAATTACGAACTCATTCCTTACGCAAGGAATGCAGTAGATCTTGGTCGATACCAGGATTTCTCGGTATCGATACTTATTTCTGACCTTCGAAATAATAGTCGAAACTCGATACTTTCATCAACAGTGCTCTACAACCTACAATGTAAATTGTTCATACGTGTTAAAAGCAATATTCAAATATTTTCTATCGTTTATACGTTTTGTTCGTAGGGTTGCAAACTTGAAAAAGTGAGTAGTAGACACAATTACACAAAGCCTGTACGTAAAGATGACGCTACAAGGGTGCTGCTGAAGCTACCGCAAATCTACCTCAGCTCTCTTATAGTCCCCTGTTTTATCACTAGACCTGTTCTTTATTTCATACATATGCCATAAACTTGTCAGCCCCCCGATCTTTTGATATGTTTTATGTTTTTAATATGTTTTTTTGTTATTAGCCGTTCCACCACTAGAAAATTTTTCTTACATTTTCGACAAACAGCACGATTATTGTTAGTGGGATCCACTTCAAAATAATTCCACACCTCACTCATAGTACCAACACAAACAAGTAGAACACGAGTATAGATCAACCCGCTACTTCGAGAAATAATAGTTGAACGTTGTCTCCAACACGAGTTTTTGGTCATTTCTGATTTTGTTTCTTATGAGGATTGAGGCCACATTCTACTCTCTCTCTCTCTCTCTCTCTCTCTCTCTCTCTCTCTCTCTCTCTCTCTCTGAAAGCCACCCGCACGGAAAATATTAAGAAACCATATAACAAGGTCTCTGACGGACCTTGGCAGAATAGTTGTGTGTGTTTTTATAAGGGTTCTTGATGTTTTATGATATATGCAGGGGTGTATTTCGGACCTGGCCGGGCCAGCCTAGATGTTTCCAGAGACCTGGCCGGGCCAGGCCAAATCCTGCTGTAGTCCGTTATACTTCCATATTTATTCTGTGAATAAATAAAAAAAAATACAAAATCAGTCGGATTAAAATTTAGATACTGTATCAGCTGAATGTTTTAGTTAAGTTCTTAATAGGCCTACGTGTTTCCTTCGAGTGCATAAGCTCTCAGAAGCATTGTCAATTCAACTAGCTTTGTGCTCGCCCAGGGTTTCTTTAAAGAAACCTTTCCGGAGAATGGTTGTACATTTCACTTTTGAAGTCTCCAGGGTGTTGTAACAAGGATTATCTATCATACTAATCTTTTAGAACGTTTCTGGAGTATATTTACGTACTCTGGGAACAATACTCCCGGTGCTTCCCGAAAGAAACTCTGATAATTTTCCAGAGTCATGCAATCGAGTCCGAACAGGGACCTTTCGGGACCGGGACCAGTAAAGAATATTTAAGAAATGTTCTCTACTATTATACAGGTTAACAATCCGAATCTCGGAAATACAATATAGTCGCAATGTGGAAAAAGACAGGCAACTAGACGAAATTTTTTTAACAATGTGCTCTTCTTAGACCTGTCTGATTTTCGTATTTCAAATTTCGGATTTTGTAGTGTACGTTCGTATCTAGTTAAGGTCAAATTGATGAAAAAAAATGAAAACGTAGCCAAAATGTCAAAAAATAAACTTCTGAAAATTGATTTTTTTTATTATTATTATTAGGTGAGTTAACAGATAATAATCAGGCGATGTGAAAACGGTATTGATGTATACCTAGCCCGATGTGTTGTGAAGAATCAGTAAGTTGAGGAATAGCAAAGTGTGCGTTCCATGCGACTATGCATACCTTAAGTTCGGTCAATTGTTGAGGTGAAAATATTTGTTGGCAAAAAAGAATTTGATCATAAGCCATATACTTCCAGGTAACTACATAATAATTATACGATAGAACTGATGAATATGTTTTAGTAATAAAAAAGAACCTACGCGTTTTACTGCGAACGAAAAAAAAAATGGTAAAGTCTTTGTTTACCGAGACCTACAAAATTAGACCCACCATAATGTTTGTTCCAGATGGTAGGTAGCCTATATATCGTAGTTGAAGAGGGAGAGACACTTGACTGCTCGTCACAGCCCCCTGCCGAGATACATTGGTCCAAAGCAGGCGACGTCAGGAGGCAATTGAATTTAGGAACTAACTCACGCACACTATTTTGCTCTCAGTGTTTTAATATTGTAGTTAAGCGTGTTGATGAAAGTACTATAGTGCTTTACTAACGTGATTCTAATGAACGGTTATCCTTAATAGAGTGGCAGTGGGTAAAAATCCTTACGAAAATATACATTTTTCCACATATGGAAAGAAAAATATGGTAGTGATTTATCCTTAATGTGGCAGCACGTGACTAAGTGTCATGTCCAGACATTTTGCTATGGAGCAGAATCCAGAAGATGCCAAGACAGTTCGAAAGGAGATGAACATTCTCCAACCTGTAAATGTTAGAAAGGCTGATGTATCATTCCACATAGGGTGTTTATCCACGCTTCACTAAAGGAGAGTATACAAACCCAATCCAGAGAAAAGATTGGTTTACTTAACGACTAATTGAAACCGAGAGAAAGCGGAACGACAAATGATGGTAAAATACCTCTACGAACTTACAAAAAGAGTTGGGCAGAAATTACTTGTATTAATAAAAGAACTCAGTTGATCTGCACTTTGTTTACAGAAGTGGGTTTGACGTAGATGCTGCTGTGTTCGATGAGTACGTGAATAAACCACAAAACTCGTTGTCGAGATGTATCCTTGGTTCTACATGCCTGCTAATGTGCACAAGATTATTGTATTAATCTACTATTATGTCAAACGCACTTCTTCCGATAGGCCAATTACTTGAAGAGGTTCAGAGTAAGAACTTAAAAGTGTTTCAGACGAACTCATTCTATATAGTAAAATTTGTAGGTCCTCCTCAAATGAAGACATTGTCCATTTCTTATCAGTTTTCTTGATCCACTTATATAAAGTCTCGTCCCTCCATCTCACAGAAGACATGAACACTATTCTCCTGATGTATTGGGTCTTATTAAATGTCATGAAGTGTAAAGTGGCAATCATTTTCAAATATTAGAAGCTTAGGCGACAGTGTCCAAGATAATAAAAGCTACAGTGATGATTTTGACTCATCAACAAAACGTCATAAACGATATTTCACGCGTTATAACTGTTTTCTTAATTTTGGTCCAAGTTTTGGTCAATCTGTCTCATTGTGCATAGGTTTAAACAAACGGAAATCATGTTTTAAATGAATCTCTTAAACTATTCAAAGTTAATATCACAATTAATAGAGTGCTTAAAAGATTAAAAAAAAAAAATCTTCACCTATCCACTAGCGGGAAACTGTCATATACGAACATTGTAAGGAATGTTAACAGGAACACGAGAGTTTTAATATTGAGTATTATCAAATAGTTAAGTTTTTATACAGTTTAAACTTAAAAACTTTGGTGATTTATCTTAGAAACGAAACAGAAGACATATTAACAATACAATTTTATAGACTTTTATATTCATTTTGTATTGATGGGCTGGAATGACAGTGATGGGCTTACGTGACCTTGAACATTTGTTAAACTGGACTTCGAACTACTCCATTCAGGACATCCTCAACGAATTTCAGCTTGGAACTACACACATACAGATAGGATGATGTGTTAATCATCCTATACCAGACAATGTCTCAAACTGTCATATTCCAATGGACCTTACGAGTTCGAGTACCTGGACGAACTCCACGGTATCAAGATGTAATTTGGGTGTCCTAACTGCTAAGCGTTGAAGAGTAGTATTTTTCTTTAGTGCAATGTGTACCATTAAGCTTCTACATATTAGGAAGTTAGTATTGTTTCCTGTGCGCAACATCATCTTGAACTTGAAGTTTCATATTTTTGAATAGCCAGTTTGTAAGTCGCGTTCTGTATAACTCGCACACTTTTGAACACCAATAATGCATTGCATTTCTGCATCCTTTTTACATTTGAACTTGAATGAACTTACATACTTCATATGTGCACTCTATACTTATGATCTTAATCAGTTATCTTCAACACTTTTAGTAATATTCAATCTACATCTGATGAAAGGTAAGTCAACCAGAAAGATTGTATTAAAAATCATGTTCAGAAAGTGTAATATATACTTCTCTATTTTGTATTTTATATACAAGATTGAAAGCAGCAAGTGAACAGATTCCTGAAGTTAACTTTCCTTTCTTATAGTTATAATTTGTTGCTTTTCGCTTCCAGGAATTTGAAAAATTCATATTATGCTCTGGTGCAACTAGTTTAGTCAATGGAAGTAAACCGTTTTTCCATTCCCTCATACACTGTTAAAATTCTGGAAAAGTTCCTTGATCTATCAGCTCAACGGTTTCTGAAAGATGTCAGTATTTGCAGTTATTAGCAGGAATCCTGGAAAAGTACAAAATAAATTCTTTTCTGATATTGGCAAGTGTCACTGTTTAGTTTCAGTGTGATTTGTGCGCACATGCGCAGAAAGAGAAAATAGTTTCTTATTTTATAACCATGCATGCATTCTTAATGAGGTGTTTGCTGCTTCCATCTTGATTATTTATTTTCGTAGAAATTGAAATATTTTCTCAATAAATGGGTATTTTGATCTTTATAATTGGCAAATAGAAAAAGGATTGAAAACTAGCATAAGTCGTGGAAGTAATTTACTTTGTCTTCGCCGTTGGGGCAACGCATTTGACACACTCTACTGTGATTAATTTCAGTGATACGTATAGAGAAATAAACATACAGACAGAAAGATAGACACAAAGATAGACATATAGACAGGCATCTACTGGGATTTTGCCGGGCCTAATAGATGCCTTGTACTGTAATTAAACAGGCCCTCACCGCCCTGGTCTACATTGCATTGAGAGAAGAAATCTGCTTTTGATAACTTTGCAGCGGGGTTTATTTTCTGGGGCGGTGATCCCCTTCCCGCCGTTGCTCCCAATGCAATATCTTCAACCTGTTTGGTGCAGCCGGCTGCACCAAATTGGGGAGGACATCTTGAAGTGTCAGACGATCACCTCCTGACATCACACAGTGTTCTACCACGAGGGGCAGAGCATCAAGGACGTCGGTGAGGATCTCGCTGACAAATCAAGACGTCTTTCGGAACAAAATTTGCTCCGAAAAATGAAAATTTTATAAATATTTCTTGGCAACAACTTTTTCATTGTTGGTTAAAGCATACGACAGAGAGTATAACAGTAGATGAATTACAATCAATGTATTATAAAATGAAAGCAATTGTTGTGCAAGAAGAGATCTCCATCAGCCCGAAGTAAGTATATACAAAAGTAAATATATTTAATTACTTCGAGTCTTAAGAAATTTCTAGGTTCAGTACTAGAATTTAGGATTTTGTTTGCCTCCAACTTCATTGGAGCGCATTATCAAAAGCTTTTATAAAAACAAGCGAGGCGGATTCCAGTCGTGGGTGCATATCAGCTACAGCTTCAGCAGCGAGCATCCTATTTATATTATCAATGTTCAGTTGGAGAAATTGCTCCGAGACTTTTGCAACGACACCTCAACCATCTTACTAGACCTAATAAATCCTGAGTTGAAAATTTCTCTCTCTCGATATCTAGGGGCCTGTGATCTGTATGAATAATACAGCTTTTGTACTAGTCCATAATACGGGATTGAACTCGTCTCGACAAGATGTTTCCAACAATACCTCAACCACCTTCCTAGCTCTAGTAGTTCCTGAGTTGAAGATTGTCGACAGCCAGACGGACAAAACGGGTCTTCGGGGTGGTCTCCTACTTCCTTAAGAAAATCCCTTGTCCACCCATTGCACAATTTTAAATATGTGCATTTTTGAATAGAACAGGTTTGAATAGGGTTGCTATTCGTCCCGGAAAATCTGGGACCGTACCGGAATCGAGATCTGCTTGACGGTATCCCGAAAATAATTCCCGTATAAATGTCCTGGTTTGCATCGAAGAATAGAGGAAGGTGTAAATTACTACACAATTACATTTACTTCAATTTATGAGTATGGCAGCTCAAAAAGGTTTTTTAAAAATCTTGACTACATAGAACAAAGATTTGACTCAAGTTCACGATTCAACTCGCCTCAATATTGACGGAAACATTTAATTCATTGGGCTACGTTGATAAATGGGTATTGCTGTCCGTATTACTCTTTGTTTCTGTCTGCCTCCTGTTTCAGAGATATTTGAACCATCGATTGAATTTCTTGGTATTTTTCCGCTGACCATAACAATGCCAAGAAAAAAAGTGTACTTTGTTTAATAAAATCGTCAAGGCAACATTGAGAAATGTTTAAAAATTTAGATAAAATAAAAACTTATGGGTGGGAAAATGTATTTTTTGTATTATTGATTGATAACTTTTCCTTGCTTTTATTCAATAATGTACACGTTCTTCAGTTGCTACTTCGACCAGGGAATATTTTAACAATTTTAGAAGTAGTATCACTTTCAATGTGATTACCAAGGTGCAGAGTGTTCGACATAAAATTGACGTAGTTTTTAACACGAAAATGTTAATTAAAGTGTTTAACTTAGTTGCTTCAAAATGTAAAAAAAAAAAAAAAAAATAGTTTCAAAGATTTTCGTAAATTTCACTTAAAGTTTCGTCCCGGACTTTCACTCCTGAAATATAGTAACCCTAGGTTTGAAGTATTTGAGGGTACCATGACGCCTCAATTCTTCTGTTCGTGGTATTGGAAATATCAAGCTTTAAAACTCATTTTCCCACCCTTTCGAAATGTCAGAAATCTCTTGAAATGTTTTTGTCGGTGTTATTTTGCTTGTATATAACGAAAAGTAAGTCGTAACGTCAATTTTTTTCACGAGAAGATAAAAAAAAGTGCTCCTGCACAAATTTCTTTCGAGCAGAGTGGTCCTCGAAATGAAAATAAATAAATATCTAATGGAAAACTTATCAGTTACAACTAAAAACAAAACGCGTAAGTGTTAAAAATACTTGTCTTACGAGAAATTTAGTTTGCTAGAAAATCATAATTACCATACTGGAACATTTTTGTAGCCTCTTTCTGAGTTTTGGTTTCATGGTCTCTTCGGGTGTAGTCTGTTGCTAACTGGCGTCCGGATTTACTCCATTGTTAAGCTTATCTCTCAGCAGGAAAGAATTGAAATTCTAGTGTCTACTCCATTGACAGATATGAAAAACAAGGCACGAAGAGTAGGCTACTCATATTTGTAAGTGATCTTGAACGTCTATTAGGGCTTAATTTCTGAATAGCTAAAGCGCGCAGGTGTGGATTTCGGCACTGGAGTGGCCTCGCCGGGGCAAGTCAAAAGTTTACAAACGCCTAGCCGAACAAAGATACATATTGTCCCAGAAATGTACCCCTTCCAAACAGTGGCCAGGCCAAAAAATGAAACCGAAATCTACCCCTGGATATATGATCCACACAGCACAATCACGTTAAATAAACGTTTATTCAACTTTCTTAAATGTTTAATAAACGTCGAATCTTGGTTGAATTTACGTTGATTCCACGTTTATACAACTATCGGATTAGCATTCTAAGAAATATTGATTCAACGTTGAATATAACGTTCAATAAACGTTTTAAAGAGAATGAATTAAACCTTTTCCACAACTTAATTTTGGCATTGACTTTGATTCAACATTCCAAAACGTTGAATAAACGTCTATTCAACCTTTAATCAACGTTTATACAACGTTTAGAGAGAAAGAAAATTCAACCTTCAGGACAAATTTCATACATTTCCGAAAAATCCCTACTTACAACGAATATTTGAATCTGTGAAGATGAACAGAATAAGTTTCCCAGACCGAATCCTAGTACTTTCAATGTTCAGTACGATATAAATTCAGGGTTGATTCCAGGAAAAATCCTTTGATTACAGGATTTTAACCTGGAATCAACCCTAAAATTGTAATTTCAATTAAAGCATATCGTACTGAACATTGAAGTACTAGGCTTCGCTCTGGGAAACTTACATTATTCTCTTCATCTGCACAGATTTAAATATTTGTTATAAGTAGGGGTTTTGAGGGAAAGGCACGAAATTTGTCCTGAAAGTAAAATTTTATTTCTCTCCAAATGTGACCGATGACGTGACAATCCAACAATCCGGGTTTGACCGGGGGCAGCCCTGGGGGGGGGGGACTACACCGCTAGCGAAAGCCACTCGAAGTGGCTGAAGAGTGTCCTGCGCTGATCACGTGCCCCCCGCAAAATGCCGCGTTGCAGGTCTTGGCCCTTCATGGGCTGTTGCGCCATAGGTTTTTTTGTACACGTAACCCGACATAAACAGTCTGGGAATTGAAATTAAGATAAAAGCCTTCGTCCACAACATTAAGGACCTAAATGTGTAATTCCAACTCACTAACACTAGGACATCAGTCTAACAAACCCCTCAACATGGTAATGACGGAGACTCTTAGTGAAACCACTAATTGAAGCATCAATAAAAATTGAGGACAAATAATACTTGAGTACGTATAAACGTAACTTATTTATTCAGAAATAGCACGTCTGAGCGATAATGTCTATAAAAATTTATGTAAAATAAATAAATATTCAGAATGCAATTTATATAATGCGAGAAAGAAACAAATGTTCGTTAAATCCTTACTTTTTAACAACTCCACAAACTAAAATACTAGTTGTCTTCTTCAGTTGTATATAATTACATATATACAATATGCTCTTACCTATAAGAGGCATCTGAACGAAATAAAAAAGTTACACATTTTCAAAACATAATTAGGTTGCCTCGTGGAATTGTTTTATTCATTCAGTAAGTCTGAGATTCTACGAAGAATATAAAAAAAAATCATTTGAGCAACTTATTCGGAATTCCTCCTGTCATTTCGATCTCTCGCTGCGCCGATGTCCTGCCTTTCCCGGTTTTCATGAGAGAACAAAAGACAAAGGCATAGCGTAGACATTGTATGAATGCTAAATAGAAGTGCATTTCCATCAAGAAAAAAATGATATATTACACCTAGTGAAGTTTAAACATAAAACTATCACAGAAAATTGTTTCTGTAGATTAGGAAATCTCACAAACATTCAACGCTGAATCATCGTTTAATCAACGTTGTGCTTTCCACCATTTTAGAAGAGCACAATTTAAATTCAACGTTTAATACTGGTCATTCTTTAAACGTTTATTACATTACGTTGATAAAACGTATAGTTCAACGTCACCAAATACAACGTTGTCAAAGTTCAACGTTTATAAAACGTTAATTCAACATAGTGTGCTGTGTGGGTGATGAACTTCACACAACGAGATGGGAGGAGACATGAATATAAGACAAAACATCCATTGTGATTTTTTTTTTCTGAGAAGCGGAAATATAACTTCATATACTACACTCTCCTTCTTTCTTTGGCAAATACATCTAGTGGTTTCTTTTCATGTGAAGTACGGAGTATGGACGTGAGTCATAAACACCTGGGATGAGGCGACAAGAGGTCAAGTTCACAAGAACTAGGGACGGACAAACGGTTGTTCTGTATTTCTTTTTAGTTGGAAATTGGAAAATAAAAACCGAAGGAAGAAAAAGAAAAAGGGGCATGGATCTGAATAGCTTTTAAACAGGAAGATACTGGTTTAATTGCAGGGTTTCATGACCAGACCGGGCATTAAATTTTTAACCTGGAATGAAGAATTGTTATCTGTTGCAAAAAAGAGAATGTTTTTACAAGATTGAATGCATATTCCTTGTCGCTATTTCTTAAAATAATCTAATGGAAGTAGCCCTGTAGGACCGTACTTACGCGTCAAGAATTGAGGTGTTATTGGCATGAATACATACCCCATTATTTTATGAGGAAGCATTCGAAGAAGACATAGTAACTTATCTGCGAAAATGAGGGGTCAGGATGCTATAAGCGAATTTGGTTTACGAGTTCCGTTTATGGAGGCTTATAATTTTATCTTGTCTGTAAAATTTTGTGTTGAGGGACCTCCTTTTATTTCAAGCACAGGCGGATCAACAACTACATCTTCTATAAAAATCTGAGTACTAGAAACCTTGACTCAGGTCAGAGATTTACGCAATATGCATAAAAGCTATAAATAATGTCATATTCAACAATTGGTCAGCAACAAAAACGTCAATTTTCTCAATTACAAACTTTCCTTTTCGATAGTTCTCAATTTATAGAATTTTGCAACTACTTGACCTGAACAAGCTTGAAATTTTTAATTTTGTAACATCTCATAATATTCGAGAAAATAAGGAACGCTATTGACACAAACTCCTAATGAAGATTTTTCGTTCTTTTTGTTAGTATGGGGAGTGGATCACAAATTATTTTAAAATGAGTAAGTAACTCTCAATCTTTTATTTAAGCTTTTGAATACTCAATTTCTATACCCTATTTTCAATAGAAGAATACGAGAGCCGACCGGGTGGTCAAGCGGTCTGCAGCGGTAGGCCATCGGCTAGTGGGTCGCGGGTTCGAGTCCCGGTAGGGGCATGGGTGTGGATTTTAACAGCTAAAGGCGAATCGTGACGGGCCGAAGTCCAAAGTTACTAGACTGGCTAATACATAGTATTGAGAGCGCGCCTCCAAAGAGGTCACCTCTTCCAGAACACAATCAAGTTAGTCAAAATCTGGGGTTTTCGTAGAAAAGTTAATAGGGTTCTCAAATTATAGAAATCTCGTTTGCGGTTTCAATCTTCAAGTAAGATAGGGGCTCCGAATATGGACCACCTTAACTTCGTTGATTTTTTCACTAAGAAAAACTATTTATTAGTGCGAATCGACTGAACCATCAAGTTGGGAGACTATTTGGACAAATCAAAAAATAAATCTGCTTCCTAGAAATGACGTATAAAAATGTAATAAATCGAAAACTAAAATGTTACCAGTGAGCCATATTGGGAACATGGTGTTCCCAATATGGCCCGCTATGTAAAAGAAGAGCGTATGGCAAAAGTGATGTGTAATCTTTTTGTATTTCTCATATATGTTACATACTGAGAGATATACATTAGAAGCATACATAATTTATATGACATTGCAAAACATTATATGACATTGCATGTTTTTCATACTTTCTTGAGTGCAGACGTGTTTTAGCATCTCTTCAGAAGTCAGTGAACCGTGACGTGATGGGTGTCGATGTTGTTACTTGGAGATTTCGTATAGGGAGGTTTGTGGCTAAAGCGAAAGTGAAGTGTTGCAAACCTTGTGGAAATTTTGAATTCTTCCCTTCAATGCTCAAAATGTTTTCGTTTGGTGTGATTATTGCAGCACTGTTAGTGATCTCTGGAGTGGAAGTTAATCCAGGCCCTACGTCATTGGATGACTTGTACAAAAAATGGGAAGAAATGGATAAAATAACAAACATTTCTAGTGTAACAAATAATTTGAGTGTTCAACTTCAAGTGGTAGTGAACGAACTTAGTGTGGTGAAGAAGGAAAATGAGGAACTGAAGAAACAATTAGCTATTAATTGTGAGCTTTTAGATAAATTGGATAACCAATCACGGCGTAACAACCTAATTTTTAGTAATATTGGAAATCGTAATGCAGTTGAATTTTGGGAAGAATCTGAACAACGAGTAATAGAGTTTGTCACAAAACAACTAAATGTAGATTTAAACTCTGAACATATTGAAAGAGCGCATCGACTCGGACGTGGATCAAATGCACCGATAATTGTGAAATTTTCTGCCTTCAAAAAGAAAAATGAAATTCTTAAAAATGCTTTTCGTGCGAAAGGAACTAGAGTTGTTATTTCAGAAGATTTCTCAGCGAATGTGCGTGAAACAAGGAAACATCTATTGAACTACATGAAGGATGCTCGTGGAAGAGGTGATCGTGCGAGGCTTCAGTACAATAAACTATACATTAATAATAGACCTTTCACCCTTGAAGAGCTACACAAAAGTGAAAAAACATTAGTGCAAAGTGAACAAATAGTTCAAAACAAAACTGCAGAGGTTGTAACACTGCATGCTCAAAAGGAAGTTCTCTCAACCACCTGTGAAGATACCCCCACCTCTAGCGATAAGAGACAAATGACGAGAACCACTCGCTCAACCATGGTACAGCCCCCAAGGAACAAAGTTTGACAAAGAAAGGAATGTGAAGGGGGAAAGGGTAAGATTTCCTCAACTGAAGTCAGTGAAGTGTACAATCATTTTCCAAATGTAACTAGTGGTTTAAGTGAAACAAGAAAATCGCTGCGGCTTTATAATCAGAATGCTAGATCCTTGCGCGGTAAAACAAATGACTTTTTCTGTAGTGTAATATCAAATAATTACGATATAAT
This sequence comes from Lepisma saccharinum, assembly GCA_022664845.1. NCBI lineage: Eukaryota > Metazoa > Arthropoda > Insecta > Zygentoma > Lepismatidae > Lepisma > Lepisma saccharinum. The sequence goes on along the minus strand of JAGDQP010001001.1, from coordinate 117,379 downwards.
TACAATTACTGAAACATGGACTAATGAATCTCATTATGACAGTGAATTATTTGATAATAGGTATACTGTTTTAAGACAGGATCGCAATATTAATAAAACTGGAAAGTCAAAGGGGGGAGGGGTACTTATCTCGGCTCTTGAAAAATACAATTTGTGTTTATTGAATAGCTGTGATGATCAATATGAGTGTCTGATTGCTAGAATAACTGTAAAGGGGAGACCAATGTTTATCTGTGTTGTATATTTTGAACCGGTTTCAGGTATAGATTTGTATGATAACCTATTTGCATGCATTGAATCCACTCGTCCGCAAGGCAGTCCTATTCTCCTCATTGGTGATTTCAACCTACCGGAGATAACCGGTACCGAATTCGATTTTGAGCAAAGCGCATCTTTAAAGTGTAGAAATTTATATAATTTTATAAATTTTTATGATTTGAGATCATTCAACAATGTTGCCAATAATAATAATCGCACACTAGATCTAGTTCTGTCAAATCTTGAAAATTGAAGTTAATAGAGAATTGTTACCGTTGGTACCGGAAGATATCCATCACCCAGCTATAATAATAGAAATAGTTAACAGAAAGGTCAAGAAAGAAAAGCAGAAAAGTAACACTTATTATTATAATTTTAGGAAGACAAATTTCTGATGTTGTATCAGGAACTACAAGCTATTGATTGGGAACTCTTACAAGCGTATCGGAATGTTAATAACTTAGTGAGTAAATTCTATGATATTGCCTATGAAATATTTGATAGGTGTGTTCCTCGTAAAATAAGTACTGTTTCAAAGTATCCGTGTTGGTTCACCAAAGATATTATTAGAAAACTTAAGGTCAAGGCATATTATCATAAACAATCCAGGGTCAAAATCATGAACTCAGCACCTTTCTATCAAGAATTTGCTCGATTACGTAGGGAAATTAAGAAAGACATTAGAATTGCTTATAAGAGTTTTATAATTAATTCTGAAAATAATATTAGTACCAACTCGAGCGAACTGTGGAATTTTATCAAAAATAAAAAAAAGGCACCTACCGCCAAATGTATTAAAATTTGAAGATCAGGAGCTATCTAGGAATGATGAGATAGGAAATGCATTCGCTCAGTATTTTCAATCGGTATTTCTATCCTCCTCTCACACATATAATAATCTTAATGGTGATGCTGTTAGTAATAGAAATGATGAAATAGGGACACTGTGCATTGACCAAATTCAACTAAAGGAAGTTGAAAATGCTATCAAAAATTTAAAATCGAAAACGTCAGTTGGTTCTGATGGTATACCCTCATATGTACTTAAGGGATGTGTTGATATATTTAAATATCCCCTATTGATAGCATTTAACTTATCCCTAAAAACATGTACTTTCCCCGACAAATGGAAATCTGCCCTGGTTTGTCCTATCCCAAAATCTAATAATACTAGAGACATTAATGACTTTAGGCCAATTGCAATATTACCAGCTTTTGCAAAAGTATTTGAACAGATCTTATACAAGAGAATTGGTAATCATATTCAACCAGTTATTTCAGCTAAGCAGCATGGCTTTGTTTCTCAGAAATCCACGGTAACAAACTTAGCACTTGTTACGGACTACATAGCAAATTCGATGGACGAAGGTAAGCAAGTTGATGTGATTTATATTGACTTTGAGAAAGCATTTGACAGGGTTAATCACAATATATTACTGGAAAAATTAAATCACTATCACTTCTCACCCACTGTGATTAGGCTCCTCTATTCGTACTTAACAAATCGCAAGCAATCAGTTGTCTATAAAGAATACAAATCATATTAATATTCTGCACTCTCAGGAGTTCCTCAAGGTTCGAACCTACGACCTTTGTTATTCCTCTTATTTGTTAATGACCTTCCTGATTGTGTGTCTGATAATGAAAAATTGTTATTTGCAGATGACTTTAAAATATATACAAAAGTCAACTCTATCGGAGACTGCATAAGACTTCAGCAAAGCTTAGATAATATTGCAAACTGGTGTGCTATTAATCAACTTGGCGTCAACATAAGTAAATGTAAAGTATTATCATTTAATAGAAATAAAACTACTCATCAATTTGATTATTCCATTAATAAAATTGTACTAAACAGACCTACTGTAGTTAAGGATCTTGGTGTCACTTTTGACTCGAAATTGACTTTTAACATACATGTAACAAATATAACAAATGAAGCCTTGAAGTTACTAGGATTCGTAATTAGGACGGGAAGAGAATTCAACAACATATCAACATTGGAAAAAATTTACTATGCTTATGTTCGCTCCAAGGTAGAATATGCTTCTTCTATTTGGAATCCATATCAATTGAAACATTGCCAAGAATTAGAGAAAATCCAATCAAAATTTCTTAAATTCCTGACCTTTAAAGAAACTCGAATCTATCCTGCTTATGACAGTTACAATACAGTCATTAAGAACTTCAATGTTCAGAGCTTAGAACAAAGGCGCAACATTGCTGATCTGTTATTTCTGCAAAAAATTGTTCAAAATAAGTTAGATTGTATGGATTTAGTTTCGACATTACAGTTTCGTGTCCCATCATCTAAAACTCGCGTTAATAATACTGGTTTCTTCCACTGTAAAAAGGCAAGAACCAATATCTTAATGAGGTCACCAATCTGGAGAATTTGTACTATATATAACCAACTCTGTACAGTTCACAATGATCTGGACGTATGCTATATGTCACCTAAAGAATTTAGAGATACAATTGTCAATAAACTCTGTACAACTACTTTGTAAAGCTTAACACTATAATTAGGCCATTGCCTGTTGTGTTGTCACTAAATAAATATGTGTAAATATGTGTAAATAACAGAAACGTAGACCCTAAAAAAAAATAAAAAAAAAACAAGAATATTATATTCATACAAAATGCCAAAATTTGTGAAAACCAAGTAAATGTACAAGAAGATAAAATATGAGTAAATAATAAGAAGTGTAACACAAACGAAGAAGTTTAGAACGTCACGTCTCACATGAGGGATAAATTAATGGTCCGTGATGTTTAGCAGTGATTCCAACACACTCTTGATGAACATATTTGCGCTACGACACACAAAGATGGATGTCTGCAATCTTATCTACCTGACTAGGTAACAAAACCAAGATTCGCAAGACTAGGAGCAGCTCAGTGTCGGTTCTTCAGGACTATTAGAAGCAGTTGCTGAAATTCTGGTCGTTTTAAACGTGATGGCGCTTTGTTTGGGTTTTAATATTGTTATTCTTTGTATAGGAATTGATAGCTTCCTTATTACCGGTCATTATCTTCGTTTTAATAACGAAACATTAAGATGATGAGTGTTCAGTACAAACATTCAAAATACCCAATTCTTTCATTTTAAACAGTTCTGACTGCATTTTGCCCAATATGGCGGTGGGCCGTATTGCACACTATTGACCTCTTTACTTTTTCTAGCGCCTGCTAGTTACACAATGCAATACATTGCGTCACACACATTTTATGTTCACGTATGCTCACATAGCTACATTATCCACGTAAATGATGCAAAAAGTACAACGATGAGAAGCATACAGCTATTAGGTATCTTCCCATTACCTAAAAATCAAGTGTTTCAAGTAATTTAGGATGTTACGTTCAATTCATGGGTCATTGAAATGTGTTAGTCAATTTCTCTGTAGCAAATCATGTTATGTTTGTCTTCTGCTATCGGAAATGTTGTTTGAAGTAACTAACGTGAAAATATATAATTTATCCTGCTTTGCACGCAGGAAAGACATCGATACTTAATGATTCGATTGTGATGTTACTCTCAGCTTATTGGAGAGTATTGTACATGCTGAGGTTCTTTCGTGGCCGCGGATTGCTTTTATTTCTTTGTAGAGATATCTCCTAAAAGTTTAAACAGAATGTCTCTTAATAAGTGTCTTCCTGCTCGAAGTAGGTAAACATGTGCACATTGAGGCAAGAACCAACAGCCGCCGGTCGGGTGGCTGAGCGGTCTGCGTCGGTAGGCCATCGGTTCGAGTCCTGGTAGGGGCATGGGTGTGGATTTTAACAGCTAAAGGCGAATCGTGACGGGCCGAAGTCCCAAGTTACTAGACTGGCCCATATAAAAATAAAGTTTAAAGTTTTAAGAACCAACAGCCAGATCAAGTGGTTGTATCAGGTTCTGTAAATAAAAAGTTTCGCGCAGCGGGAAAATACTAATAATGGCACATATTCGTCGTAGCTAAGTACATTCAATGGTAAAAAGTTGGCATAAAGTCAACAATTAATTAGGACCTGCGACCACAGTAGTAAGCGTGAAGTAGGAAAGGTGGATGTGTCTTAATGATTATTACAGACCTGCCAAAGATAAATAATGATATATTGACTGAGGCCGAAATGGTTTATTACTCAGAAATAATATGTACGTTTAAATATCCGTAAAAATGACCAGTCTGTGGTTGATATTTTCCCCCTTAAAATGGGTTGTGTATAAAAAGTGTGTCACTATGTATTAAATATGTGTACTCTGTGCTAATTAAGTAAATAATACGCTCACTAAGGTGTAGGTCGCAGATCGGTCCTTGGGAAGCGTAATTGATTAGACTGATCTTTCCACGAGTCATAAGTAATATCGATTTTGCAGTCGTAAATAAGCTCAGAGTTATCTAGACCAAATAAGCTAAACCTTTTGAACAATAATTGAATAATATATTTCAAGAAAAGTATTTTGTTTCGCTGGAGAAGGTATGAAAATACTCCAGTTCGAACAAACCACGTGTTTCATGTAACAAGCGGATATATGTCGAAGTGAAAGCAAAAAAGTATTATTAATTATATAAACAATATGTAGCATAAAGGTCAGTTCTGAAACCCCTCGTTTTTCTGTAAAGAAATATCTGTTCTAGTTGCGTATGAATTCTTTGTTATCATTTAAGAGTAAGATAAAAGATTTCCGATTTCCCTATATTAATGACTAGGTAAATTCACAAGTGAATTGCAGAGAAGGCCACTTTCCAGGAGTCAGGGCAGTTTTCAGGCGTGGTTCTGGTTTTAGCTGCGTGAGTTACAGGCAAACCTTGGCATAAGTACAAATAGAGTGAAAAAATATTCTTGCTATCGATGTCTGGAATGAGGAGAGTTTTTTTCTTCGGATATACGTGGCGTGGTGTACTTGTTATTAGCCGTTTAGTGAAGCCTAATTGCTCAATTCATCCCTAATTCTTGGGTGGCGCCGATTGACTATGCTATCTGTGGCTATTATAATTGAATATAATTAATGAATTTATTGTCTTAAACGGAATTATCCTAATAGCAAGTAACACGACGAACGTCACACTAGTATCGGTGGTATTGAGGTATCGAAAGTTTCGTGAACACATCCCTAGAATGCAGTTTATTACCAATTGCAGATTTGTACATACGCAAAGAATATATTTTTTAATGTTGTGTGTGTAGAGGGTGGTCAAAAATTATGGGTCAATACTCAAACAAGGAAAGGTACTCATCATCCAAGCGAAAAGTTCCCTTGAGGAACTGTAAAATGAAAAAAGGCGTAGATTCGGAACTAAAAGTATCCAAAGTCAGGGCAAGACGATCAATGACGTCCCATCTCGACAAATAATGAATTTGAATTTATTTTTCAGGCCATTAGGCAACTTTGGCTCAAGCGGTCGACAAATAATGATGTACGCCCTGATTGAAATTGTACCCAATACATCTATTTCAGCTGTTTATAATTGAAAAATGCAGCTTAGACGGAATTTCTGGACGTACCTATTGAGGCAGTGTTTATTCTTTGACAAACGCATTCCTACGTTGTAAAATCCAATTATGCGGTACTCCCTCAACCATAAATTTGGAACATGCGTACACCTTTACCATACTTCTTGTTGGAGGATGACAACGAAAATTAGGTTGCCATATTTATCGCCACAACAACAGAAAAAATGAAAAGTTACTACAAACTCACCAACTTTGACCTTATGGTGAGTTCTGGATGATAATTGTGATGATGTAGATGATGATTAGCATAATAACATTAATATTTAAACGTGTGAAAATTTACACATGTTTCCATTACCGTAGTGGCAATGTGTATTTGTGCAGTTTATGGTTGTGGTCAACAGATGGAGACCACCGTTTTTAAAAAAGACAAACTTACACACTGGAGGTTTATTGCTTTCATACAATCAGGTTATACTTTGTGGAATTAAACGTAGGTAAAATAAAATCAAGATTATGTAGTTTAAAAGCCAGCTGATGTAAACAGAAACATTTTAATAAAATTAAGTAGTTGCGTAGCGCGTATTCTATATTGATGCCTCGAGCATAAAAACGTATCGAAAAAGAATTTTCATGTCATTTCAGCAAACGATATTTAAACCAACAAATTACGTATATGAACATAATATGTTATATGATATATTGTATCATACAACTGAACATATTTCATAACACCAGGAACTGTAGATTCTTTAATCATTCCGTATTTTCCGCATAAGAAGAGGACATCACATGAAAATAGTAATAAATATACATACTTCACTTGTAGATATCTCCTCCAGTTCAGTACTCTGTTGGCCCAGAAGTTTTCATCATAATATTATTTGCATAAATTCTTCAATGTAGGACATCAGATATACCTTACGTATATTTTCAGTAAAGATAACAACACAACAATTGTGCTGTGATGTTAACAGCTGAAAAAACAAAAACGGATCTGAAACGTTAATGAACTGGAAAACTCGATTCTCAAAAATAATAAATCATCAGAGTTGCCATATTACTGTATTTCACCCACCCCCCACAAAAAGAACGAAAGGCATGGGTGAAAAATGAAAAACAGTACCAAAAAATATTCACATCCACCATATGGCGCAGATGATACACCAAAATCACTTCAGAATAAACTTGAATTAATGTAGCACCAAAAAGCATAGAGAAATTTAATTAATCAAGTACTTCAAATATTTCACTTTAAACGAATATGCCATGTATGCATTCGCTCTTATTGAACGCTTTAAACCTTCATGATCAACTTGCAGTATATTTCCAATATCATCTTAACACATGTACCAAACAAGAAACCATGTTTTGATTCAATCATCAATTGATAATATATGTTTGATTAGGAAAAGTAAATTAGATTAGCATAGCATTGAATATCGTTATAACAAATGAAAAGATAGTTAACCAAAAATAGAACCAGTGAATAGCCCTTGTACAGAACCATAGTAATCATCACCAAAAGCAACAACAGTAGTCATAAATGTGCTTTTATTTCTCAAAATTACGATTCAGAAACCTTTGATCGTAACCTTGGTCGTTTATCCATTGGCTGATTTTTATATAAATTTCATATTAAGCTATTTTTTAGATAGTTTAACCGAATCTTTTCCGATTTTCCTCTTTATGCCTCCAGTATTACGCTGAGGCAAAGCAGTTTGCTCTAATACCCATCTATCGAAAATTGTACGGAAAATTTCCGGTTCACATGCTATAGGGTTAGATGTAGCTGTTCCTACTTAGACTGTACTAGTACATTTAATCTCAGATTTAGAATTATCAATTAATTTATCACATAACGCATGTAAAATACCTTCAAGCTCGTTCTGTTTGCTCATGATTCTATCGAACGTTTAGAGAACGATGTGGCATATAAAAGAACCTGTTTTTGACCATCAACTAACGTTTGCACCTTTGCAACTAAAGTACTATATGAAAAAGCATATACACCGTATTCTCCTGAAAAAGTTTATTTAACCTCCCTGTACCGATCATATCTAAAATCGAGCCATTCAATAACGTTCTCTTTGAAACGTCAGGTTTGAAAAAAAATAACCTAATTCAGAGCAGCTAAAGTAGACCAGGATATTAAATTAAAATTCATCCCTGACTGAACTGAACCTTCTACTAGCTTATCAGCAATTGTCATATTCAAAGTAAGTGGATCAAATTGATCTTTCTCAGAATCAATGCTTAAAAAATGATCAACAAAAATACTAGTCAAATCCGGTAATTCATCGAAGGATTTTTGTAGAGAAACATTTTCCATTAGGTTAGGCGGCTTGTATTGGTTCTGTCTTTTAAAACAAACAGTTTTCCAATGTCCAACCTTTCGGTAATATCTACATATAGATGTCAGCGCTGGGCATTTTTCATAACGTTCATGATCTTTACTGCATCTAAAGTAAATCTTACCCTGCTTAGAATAGGTTGACTGACTAGGTTGATGATGATTTACACGAGGACGGTTAGATTTTACCTGATAACAATATATTTTATATCCCGGTTTGACATGGAAATATTTTGCATCTCGCTGAACCTGTTCTTCTAATTGTAAAGTGTGTATTGCCTGCTACATTGTTAACTTCTAACTGTCCAAAAAGCGCCTTCTGGTACCGTCGTCATATACACTTATCACCACCTGGTCACGTACCATGTTGTCAAGGTGTCGCCGAAATTATATTTATTTAACTGAACAATAAAATCTTTAAATGGTTGTAATTAACCTTGTTTCAAACTGTGGAATTCATATCGCCAAAGATTAGGTTCGTTTTAGATTCGAAGTGATCTATTAACTTTGATGAAATTTAATCAAACGAATGATCTTTAACTGAACGTGGTGCTAACAAATCTCGCATAAACTATGACCAATAGATGATACGAATAGCATATTTTTCTTTGCTGCTGTTATATTCCAGGTCTCGCAATAAGCAGAGAATTGTTCTAGGTACACTGCAATATCCATCGTTGCTGGATCACAACTCTCAAAATTACTTTGTAGTGAGTTATTCATGACATCCGTGATTGATCCAAATAAAGTAAAATCAAGCTTATATAGTTTAAATAAAAGTCAGCCGATGTAAACAGAAACCTTTTAATTAAATAAAGCAGTTGCGTAGCATGTATACTATATTGATGCCTTGAGCATCAAAACTTATGGAAAAAGCATATTGATATTATTTCAGCAAACGATATTCAACCAACAAATTACGTATATGTATATATATCATACAACTGAACATAGTTCATAAAATCAGGAACTGTAGATTCTTTAATAATGAATAACCTATTTTCTACATAAGGAAAGGACATCACATGAAATGCATAATAAATATACTTACTTTACTTGTAGATATCTAGTCCAGTTCAGTTCTCTGCTGGCCCAGAAATTTTCATCATAATATTATTTGCATAAAATCTAGAATGTAGGACGTCATATATACCTTACGTATATTTTCAATAAAGATAACAACACAACAATTGTGCTGTGATGTTAACAGCTGAAAAAACAAAAACGGATCTGAAACGTTAATGAAATGGAAAGCTCGTATTTCAAAAATAATAAAACATCAGAATTGCCATATTACTTCAGTAGGATTCTTGCTTTTATATACTGACATACGTTTAACGAATTTGCTTAAATGATTTTTGAAAGAATGCCACATGAATATTTATTCTTGCAGATTCTAATGTGAGTCTTAAGTTATAATTGGTAGAAGAGGGATTGCTCTACAACTTAACTGAACATATAGTTCAAGCCCACCTGCGAGGCGGACTTCAGTCTCCCAGCGGGAAAGTTCTTATTGATATTATCACTGCAAAATGTTATTAATACAGACAAGTTGTTGTAAAACCTACAATAGCAATAGGGTTAAAGCTACATTTCGAGTGGATTTATTGTAAAATCAACAATAAAGTATTGTTAGTTAGCGTATTGTAAGCTGTTGAGAACAACCATAAAAGTATTGTTAAATTAACAATAAACGTTTTGTGAAAGCAACCATAAAAAGTATTGGTTCCAAAATAACATTTTATGGGCCAGTTGACCATAATATCATTATATCTACTATATCTTTTTTAAGGTGAAGAAACTTTCTAGTAGTTTGATGAAAGTTTTTCGTTCCTAGAATATGAATCTCTAATTTGTATACATCCTATATATATATATATATATATATATATATATATATATATATATATATGTGCTGGATCAGTTATAACCTGAAATGTGTATAATCAAATAAAATACTTCAAATGCATTGAATATCACATCAGTTTACGAGATCCTTTATCTACACACGTATTGTGTGAATATCTCATAAACCAAGTAAAGGCAAGGTGGAGAAAATGTGTTAAAAGAAATTATAAAAAGAACCATGCGGATTCGCATTTAAAAAAACAACAGAGAAAACATTATATTCTCCCTTGTATCAATCAACCCTTAAACTGAAATATGGTGTTGCAAGAAACTTGCTGGGTCTATATTACCGGTTCTCCAAACGAGGAAGGAGAACTTTATTTAAATGGAGGAATTTGTGAGCAGTTTCCTAATTGTATTTCGAGTGATATGTCGAAGTTTAGCTTTTCTCATATGACTATGTTTGTGTGTTTTTTTTTGTAACTTTACTAATAACAATTCTTGTAAAGTCGCCGGCGCGTTTGCCCATAGCGCCATCTTTGTGCTTTTCACAAAGCTTATACATTCACTAAAGTTGAACGTAATTTAACATTCGTACCGGGTGCAACAGTCGCATCTTGTGTTTCTATTCTCGGTCGAATCGTAGCGAAGCACGCGGTTAGCTCGTACATGAAAAGTCATCCTTATAATCTGCGCAAACGTGGAATTTATAAATATTCATAAACCGCTGTTGGCCCTGTCGAAGAACGTTCCAAACCACTTCCTTCAAAGCGACAAACAATGCTACCTTTGATATTTACTATGCAAATGAAGTAAGACCACAGAGAACCATACAGAGGGGTAGCTTGCATTCACAAACGACTAAGCATTTCTTTCTGGTTTCGAAGAAGTTACATGCCTCGTCACTAGATGTATCTATGTCAATAGCTCATATTCTTAAATATTCTGATATATTCAAGCTTTTGATTGCTTCGTATTGCCGTGTTTGAGCTAACAGGAAATGCTGAATTTCACACAGAAATTCAGTTGACTAGGATCTTTAAGAAAATAAGATATTGGGTTCAGTGACATCTACCCGTGAGGAAAGAAACTTCTTCGCAACCAGAAAGGCATGCGTAGCTATTTATAAATAAAGGCTACTTATCTGTATGCTTCTATGTGGTAAGACGTTGGAAATTTGTTTTGAAATAGCAGTTGGTTTGAAATTTGCAGATATTTACAACCAAGTTTTCATCAAATCAGAAGGCTGGAAGCGCTTATGCTATTAATGTTTTTCAACTGTGTAAGTTACTTTTCATTAGCTCTAACCCTTAAACTGTACTTAAGGAATTTGGGACGGGCGTAAGCCATAGTGCTGTTACCGCCCATAAAATTCATTTTATCTTATCTTATCTGTACTTAAGGATAGATGTGCGCTTAGATGTCTTAATTCTAGATTTATGCACATACTGACTGCACTGTGCCTATAATGGCAAACCCTAAATACACTATTAATGTTATTTTACGTAACTCAAGAATTCAGTCCCTTTCCCCCTAAAAAGACAGGACACAATGTCAATCGTAAAACCTAAGTTAGAGCTGAAAGTTTAAAAGGACAAAGGAAGTTAACTGTTCCAAACTATTAACTGCGCCTGGCTTCAGATATCACATTTATAATGAATTAGAGAGCGCTAGTATACTACACTATTGACTAATAGATAAAACCAGTGTTCGAAGTGGGAAACAAACAGAGACGGTATGTTTTCCTAATATTTGCCTAGAAAAATCTGAAATAGATATAAAAACACGCATAGCATGTGTTTCAGTAACGGTATGCGTTTATACTCTCAAAAACCAGAGCCGGTATGCCATACTGGTGCATACCGCCTCACTTCGACCACTGGATATAACAGTATCATTCACATGTACAAAAGAGACGCAGAGGATATAAAGGAATACAAAAAAGATAGATTCTAAAGATATCTAAACGTTTCTAGTAACCAACGTAGATCTTGGAAGAGTCAAACAAAATTGTGAAACCCTTGACAAGAGTAAACATTCTCACAGTAGGCTAGACCCGTAATTAATATGGATCTCGGTCGCCATAATAGTATGTTGATTCAATTGATTCTCTTGAGCTTTCTTCGCTTGTTTTATGGAGTAGATTTTTATAGTTCCGTTTGCGCGTGGTTCTACTTCATAATTAGGTCTGATATACATGCAAGCTTGCGTTGCTTGCTTTGCGTGCGATTTGGGTGAGTAGCCAATTGAAAAACGTGTTTTATTACGTAGTACGTAGAACTCGCAATAAAACACGTGTTTCAATTGGCCACTCACCCAAATCGCACGCAAACTAGCATGTAAATCAGCCCTTATTGATACCGGCTGAGTTTTACAAATATGCTGTTTTGTTAAAATAATGAACATAATATATAATTAATAGTTAGTTGTATTAAAATTTAAAAAAAAAACTGTCAAACTGAAAAACGGAAAATTCGATGAAAACAGGACTTGTTAAAAATAATACAATTTTGGGAGACATCAGACGTGTAAAAACATTCAAATATAAGGAAACGGAACAAATGTACCATGATATAAAGATGATCTCCACCAGTGTTTCCGCCATACTCTTCCCCCTGATCTCCACCCTCAATTTTGACTAATTTTCAAGAAATAACGAGAAATAATAATAAAATGATTGAGAATAAACTCGCCAGTGTTTCTTTAACTGCACCTGCAACTATTCAATAAATAATATTTCCATTTTTCCTTGCATCTTTTTAGAATTAAATGGACTGCATCCCTTCTTGTTCTCCCAGTGTCATCCCTAATTTCAATGGTCTGACTTAAGTCCTTTCTAGTAGTAGGCAACTTTCCTTGGTTTTTTCATTGCACAGATGACGCACAAATGGCTGAACTCAATTATTGTATGTCGGCTATATTATTTTCTCTTTTTCGTATAGACCGGTTACTATAAGTCTTTGGCAGTTAATGTAAAGACAAGTTTTGTCCGATTATCTGTGGTGTCTGCGAATTTTTGTCAATGCAGATGAAGTGTTTCTTTTCATAAAATGGATCTTATGAGTAGTTTAGCTGAGATGCCGAAAGTTGTGAATTGTACAGAATGGGAGGATGCATAGGTATCAATCGAACCAGTAACAGCACTGTAGATATTTCTTCAGATGTAACAAGGGTTAACTCAGGTAAATGTGAAAGTGTCTTCAACTCGTCTAAAAGATGTACAGTAGTTATATCCCTATTTTGCATATGTTCTCTATGTCTTAATGTATATAATAAATTAAGAGCAGTAAATAAATCAAATATAAGAGAGATACAAGTCATACGTTGAATTTTCCTTTTTACTTTGAACGACATGTGAAATATTGGTTGATGAAAGATATAATTTACCTCTAAATATCTTCATGTGTGAATCGATGTATAATTCGCTACTGTCAAGATTCTGCTAATGTAACTTTGGCATATAGTTCCATGATATTTTGCAATATGAATATTTCGAATTAGGATAGGCGTGAACTCGTCTAAATTCACCTAACCTTACCCATCGCATTGTTATTTTGTCCAAGCGGATCAAGTATTGTTTAGGTCAGCTAGCTGTTGTGTGATATCAATGTTTCATAACACTCATTTCCTATCAAGTATTATTACAGACAGTATTATAGACACCTAGAGAAAGCCAGGAATCCAAAAGGTTACGAGAAGGTTGTGTCATTATTATCTCGTTGAATTCCAATGTATTCAAGTTGATTAAACCGATACAAACATGGCGGCATGCTGAGGACTAGCAATGACGTCGCTTGTGTTGTGAGTGCTACCTATTTACTACAAAAAGCAAGGAAATTTTGAGCAATTGAAGAGACGTGAGTTAAAGAGTAAGATTATTATTTTTTTATGATGCGTAATGCATATGACGTTCAGCAGTCCGTGTCCTCGACTCCAACGAGGAAGCAGGGAAATAGTTTCACATACTTTTTAGCTTTTTCAGTCTCATATCACACTTCTTCGTTTTTATTTGTGTTTCAGCATGTTGCAAACATTACAGTTTTTGGCTGACTTCAACTAGACTTTACCCATCTACCCTAAGCTAATATCAGCTATCATAAATGAAGAATATGAAGCAAGAAACCTGGAAAAGTTGTGAAGTTGAATACATGAACCACGTGTACCCTAATCTGGAATAATTGAGTCTTGCAGTATGTTTGTAAACATTTAGTGACAAACCTTTATAAATACACTTGATAATAGTGATTGATGGAGATGTCTCTTTCATTAAGGTTATAATTGGTTCGATTAGCTTATAACAGTATTTTTAATTTGACCATAGGTACACATATAGACAGAGAAATATGCATATCTCCAGCGACTAATGCTGTAGTCGCTAACGTTACAAGATTCGGATCGGGAATGGGAAGGCACGTAGATTCAAGCCCCGCTGAAGGCCATCCTGACAAGGTGTTCTCAGTTTAACCCGAAAATACCAGGACGATACCTCAACTAAGACCCTAGCCGCTATCTTCCCACTTCAGATCCTCACTTTCCCTCCGGACGATACGTCATATCTCAAACCAAAGTTCCCAGTTTAGCCCAAATCTTTAGTTGATCGGTGAGCTTCGAATTGAACACTTGTTTCTGCTAGTCAGCTAGAGTGTGTTTGGACTTGTGCTCTGAAGGCACGTTGACCTTTGAGTTACGTAGGTCTCGTTTGTGAATAGAACTTTACAACAGTTTGAAGACTTGATGGCAGAGTTTTGTCGGCACTTAATATTGAAAATAGACTTTCATGATTTGGGTATACGTCCATCATCGATTGCAATTCATAGAAATATTGCACAGGAATTACAGTTAAGTGATCACGAGGTGACGCAGATTGAATTGAATGCATATTACCATGCAGTGTATATACAGTGCGACACAGAACAGACAGTGAAACGAGTGTTCAGGGAAGTGCAGTTTTTGAATTTGGACAGGAGCGCTATAATGTACCAGTATCTAAAGTGTATGAAGATATTACTCAAGTGGCAATTGTTACGCTGCCTCAGGATTATCGGGATGAGTTAGTTACCTATTATATGCTATAGTATGGTACTGTAATAAAAATAGATCGGTCAAAGTTTTTGGAGCAACATATTTTCAAAAGTGCTTATAACGAAAAACGTATAGTTCACATAAGGCGGAATAAAGTACCTTTGCCTTTTTACGGTGTGATTGGATCATACAGAGTGCAATTGTTCAGTTCTGACTCTTCACGATTTTGTAATCAGTGTAAAACTACACACAGTAATGGTTCGTGAAGTCCTCCATGGGGGGATGTAGTTTCCAGTGTGAATGTGCATCGTCCTATTAACTTACCAACAGGGGAACAGCCAGTACCACTGTTTTCGTCTATTGACTTTCCTAATTTCGCGGCAAGGCAATTACGAACAGTCGCAGGTAGTGCTCTTGAGCAATCACGGGAACCCGTCTTCGATGCATCAAAGGGTTCGACAGGAGGTAACATTGAACAGCATAATATATTGGTGCTAATGTAGAGATTGTTGGAGTTTGTACTTTTAACAATAGGGTAACGGATATAAGTGGTGCGCAGGTTTCGTCTCTATCGGAGGACGTAGCGGCAAATAAGTCGCCATCTAAGAGGGGTCCTAAACGTAAACTGAATGGTTCAGAGAGAAAAAAAAAAGAAACATCGAGCGGAGATCACTTTTCGTCGATAATTATCATTTATGAAAGTGTTCAGCAACAGAAAACTGGTGGTACCTAGTGAGTCAGAAGGATGTGGGTCATGGTTCTGATTGTGATCAATGACTTCATTATGTGGAGGTTAAGTTGTGGAGTGTTGGGAATATTTCTAACAATATGGGGACTTTTAATTCCACAAACTACTTCTGAATTTGTAATGGCTAATCAAACTTATGGTCTAACTACATACAATTTGATTTCTTCTTATAATGTGAATAAGATTAGAATAATAAGAGAAGTATTTACTAAAGGAGTTGATGTAGTACTTACAGAAATTATGAATATGGATCTTAGTTGGGCCAATTATTCATTTGTAAACAATTCCAATCCTCAGGATTCCCGTGGGGTGGGACTTGCTTGGAGAAGTGATGTTCCAGTAACTAATGTTCGTCTTCATCCTAACGGATGTTTAATTGCTTCAACCGTGTTTGATCTAACAATTATTGGGGTTTATGCACCCAGTGGGTCGGGTCAGCGATCTAGGAGGGGTCAGTGATAATATATTACCGACATTGATCGCTGAGTTGCGTTCAGATAATTATATTATCATGGGAGATGTGAATGCAACCTCACGTTCGAAAGGTAGTACATCACCTCAGACGGTTAGCAAAACATATAGCCAATTCCTTCAGAAGTCTCAGTTAGTGGACTTATGGCATCATTTTTTCCGGGTGTCTTTAGTCCCATATATTGTTACGCGGGTGGAGCGAGTCGTATTGATGTCATTTCGGTCTCTCGACACCTGTTATCTCGCTTTCGTGAAGTACGTCATTTTCGACATGCATTGTCTGATCATGACATGGTTCGCACTACAATCCAATTACCAGCGGAGAGGTTTTTTCGAAAATCATATTGTTATCATTTACCTTCTTATGCTCTTTAATCTGAGATGTATCGTCAGATGATACAGGAAGGGATAGAGCAGACACTAAATGTGTATTCAGTATCTCATGCACATGGGAATGTACAGTGGATGAAATAAATTTAAAAAAAAAAAATTGATATATCAGTCCAAAAAATTTTGTACAAGAACAACGTACACAGTCCGACAAGTAAGTAATGAGACTGATTTTATTCTGACAAAACAGAGAATGCAAAATAGAAACCAATATGTGAGTTCGAGAGAGTAATCCTTCATCTACGACCTGGCAACACCGCATGGTCCCGCGTGAAGCACAACGGGAAATATGACGTCAGTACCAGCAGTA
>JAGDQP010001001.1:61796-95537 GCA_022664845.1 Lepisma saccharinum | reverse complement strand
CACGAGCTTGCTAATTTTGACGTTTGCCATGCCACAGCTTCCTAAGGACGTGAAAGCAGCTTTCTATTGCTTACCTGTCCGTCCATATATACCCAGTCCGCTCCGCTGTTTTAAATGTCAGCACTATGGACACACCAGTACGTCGTGTAAGGCGACCTCTGCTGTATGTGCAATATGCGGAACCAATAGCCATGGTGAGGATCCTTGTAAGTCACTGAAACCTCAGTGTGTTAATTGCAAGGGTGGTCACACGGTTTGGTCGCGTGACTGTCCTATTTTTCAGGAGGAAAAACGAATTCGAGAGCTGATGGTACTAGAGAAAATATCCGCTGGTGATGCTAAACGTCGATTACGAGAGTCTCAACGCACCCTTCCCTCTGGTGCATTTTAACATGTTGTAGCCAAGATACCAGTTAAAACTGTCTCGGTTGGTACCCAGACAGTTAATGTATCAACACAAACAGACTCTGCTGTGCATGTAGATCCTCCGACGCCTCCCCAAGGATCAGAGACTTGTCGCAATATGCCGACACAGAGTCAGGGACAGAAAACACCTGTGCAGAGCACTAGAACTTCACGTGTTAAGCCAACTTTTAGTCTCTATAGTCCCGAAATTAGCCCGAACTTCGCCTCTCGCTACAAGCATTAAGACTCTGACGAACGTTTTGTCTGCTCAGTTAGCTCAGGAGGAGTCTACACATACTATCGATGAACCAAGTTCATCTCTGGCTTCAGATATGATTCAGGACCACCTGATGGATATAGATTTTAATCTCGTGGGAAGGAAAGGGAAACCTAGGTATAAACCTAAACTTAAACGGTGATCTTTTACTTGTTTTTGGAGAGTTTTATGATTTCCGTTTATTTTATATGATTATGCTCCTTAGCTGTTAAGTTTTATGGTCTATTTTTGTTTTATCTTGCGAGGGCCCATTTACGGGCATCCTCGTTATACTGGCCATTTACACCAGTGGGTTGAATGTGAAGACCTTTTACATCTTCATCTTTTATATCTTCTTTTTTTATTATTTTAATCAACAGCTAAGTTTTGACATGACCAAGATAGGGTCTTTCCCGTATCGGGACGGGCGTAAGCCATAGTGCTGTTACCGCCCATAAAATTCGTTTTATCTTATCTTATACTTCGCGGTTGAGTTCGTTAAACAAGTTTTCGAACCACAATTAGATCGTGACTTATAATACTGTTCTCGACTTGATCAAAAGTGATAGAACTATTATTTTGACTATTAAGAAATATTCATGAATTTCGTGATTTCTTGTTTCTGATTTTAAAAAGTGTTTCTGCTTCTATCTTGACCATCAATGGTCCATAACATTAGCTACGTTTTCAAAACTGAGTTGTCTGTACGTTGTCTCCGTAGCTTGTACAGACTGTAATAGTAATAAGAGTACCTTGATGCAATGAGCAAAGGTGGTAGTTTTCAAATGTATGTCTAGTCAGAGATGGTGTTAGCATCTTTGGGAAACCTCCAGCAATACGTTTGACATGATTCCTTCTCCTATTTCTTTGAATCAAGTGGTCGTAGATGCCTTATTTTGCAAATACTCCACTTAAATGACCGAACCGCCGTAGTTTAGTCGATAGAGCCTGGCTTTCACTTTTGGAGCATTGATCCCAGACTTCCTGACTATCGCTAGGATGGTACCTTCAAACTACGCCCTGGCCGACTTCCTTCCCCCATCCTCTCCTTATCCCTGCCTGAACTAAAAAAAAAAAATACCTAAAGGCAATAGAGTCAATTCAATTCAACCATATAAAATGCTGGTTCATTTGACATCTATTAAAACAGACAATTTTACTAATATAATAATTTGTTGGTTATTCTCCATTGAGACTTAAATGTATTACTTTTTTTAAAAAATCGTCAAAAGTAAACGAAACAATATACAGTAAATAGTACTATGCTTTTTACTGTCGTAATACACACTAAAGTGCTTATTAAGTAAAGTTGTATATTTTTTCTACCCACATGACAAGTATGAAACTCACATTTGGCCATTCAACGTGCTTCACATACACACGAGCCATTGCTTGTAGTGAAGTTCTGCAATGTATATACAGTGGCGCATTGATAGAGCTGTGGAAAATGGCCATGTTAGTGGCGAGTAGTATTGCATGTATATCTGTATACGGTCTGTGCTTTGAATATAAATCCGAGCTGGGTTTAGATCTCATGTTAATAGTGTTGATAAGATGGCAGTGGTAGAGAACACACTTCGAAGAAAGGTACCGATACGCCACTGTTTTTATACAAGACGGGAAAGACTTCATTGAGATTCCTGAAGATATCCCGTAAAATCCAGCTTCAAGCATTAATAGGTCTGTAAGGGAAGTCAACAAGAGAGAAATCCACCTGCTACGTCTCGTCCGAGGTCCAGGCAAGTCCTGCTGCTAACCCAGAGCCACTGGAGGCCCTTGGCCTTCTGTGGTCAGCGTCACTCATTGCAGTGTTTGGGTGTCAGTTGTTGGACCAGCACGCCAGCTAGATCCGAGGCTATCATCACCAGCACGCTCGTTCTTGGTACGATACCTGGATTGAGCCCCCTGTCATGTCCCTGGTCCACGTACAGGGTGAGTGAGTTCTGAATTGCTATGACTGACAACGTATAAGCTGCTGAGGGCTATTTGTCAATCCTCCACGGTTAGACCTTTGTATTCATGGGTCTTAATAAATCACCCATTTTGATCGAACCCCTGCGTTCTCATTTGCTTGTTACCTAGTGCTCGTACCCCCTTTTGATGTCTGCCTAACTACCCGACAGCCCCCAAGGTACCAACCCTTGCCGCTGCAGTTCTAAGTAGGATTTTCGGTCTCACGCCAGGCAACTGCCGGACTGGTATCACCTCTACGATCTCGGTTGTTGGAGGCAACAATAGTAAGTTCCTTCCGTAAAAACTGTTTTTTTATTAGGACAAAAATTACTCCATCCAATTCCCTTGGTCTAATAGTTACACTTTTCTTAAATTAAAAAGTATGAGCTGATCAAGCGGCTTTGGCCTAAGCCCGTCACTTTGATGATGATATTTCTCGGCGATCGCCCTTCCGAAGGAAGCAGTCAGAATGGTATGGTCGGTCAGGACCTTGAGGTACTTTTGCAGCATTTGGCTAGTGAAACCGGAAAACCTCGGTTCTCAGGTGTCCGATACGTTAGCACGCTCGCTCTCTGTGCGCGTCGTCATGGGTTCGACTCCTACTCCTTGATACGGAGTGGTTCTGGGCCTACTACCAAAGGAATTATCGAGCAAGAGGAAACAGTCAATCAGCCTTGCCATCTAGCATCTTAATCGAGAAACTATTTGAGTATATCTTTTTTAAGGATACATACCGCGCCTATAAAGTTTGAAATTCACTTCCGTTTTAACTGTCACTGCCCAGGATCTCCTGACATAACGGCATTGATTATTGTTAGCTATTCGTCATCTAGCTCATTGTTGAACGTTATGCTGAGTTAGCTCTCAAATAATTCAGGTATTCATCCAGTCCTTTGCACCAGATTTGCTTTTTTCTTCTCTCCTGGGTTTGACTTTGTATTACAGACTTCAAATATACTTTTTTTTTTTTTGGTATTGTGTTATGGTTTTGTTTGGTGTTACGAAATGTATAAATATTTAATAAGCAATAGAACAAGTTTTTTCTCACTAGTTTGACTCCGGTAACTTCATTCAAGCAGAAATTGTTCTTTTGCTTATATCACGTATAATGATTAGTTTTTGCCCAGATGCAGTTTATAAGTAAAAGGTCCCTAATCAAGGTGAACGATTGTAATTTACCATTACCTTTCATCAGCTCACGATAATGTTGATGTTTTAAGGACGGTACATACAGTTTTAAGTGGGTTCCGAGCCACTTATGAGCCCGCCGTGGATTGTACCTGTTCGCCCTTCATTACAGGGTGACGAGCGAAATTAGTCAATAACTGGGAACAGTACGTTCATAAGCTTATTAAATGCTGATGCTATTGGTAATCAGAGCTACCAGTTATCGTACACTTTTTAGAACGGATTTTTCGTTCATCCGCGTTATGTAATGTAGGGTAATCTAGGTGTTGTTTGCTTAAGTGTTTTGTATTCAAAATACATCTTTGTATGGAAGATAGAAGTACTTTGTGTCGAAAGTACTTTTTTTTTCAATGTACTTTGTATTTTTCTTCGAATATATATTTGCATGGGTTTTTCGCTTTTCTGTGGAGATGAGACATATTGACCGAGCGGCCGTAGCTCAGTTGGTAGAGGTTTCGCATTCAGGAGCTCATGGGTTCCATTCCAGCGGCCTGCCCTCCTGATTGAGACTTTCCTCAATCACCAGGCAAGTGGCCCCTACCCTATCCGGTCTAAGCTAGAGAGGCCTAAAGACGAAAAATAACGTATATTTTACGCGAACAACGTGTTAAAATTTTGATATTGCTTTAGTTCCTCACCGCAACATGAATAACCCTAAAGCATTGCATTTTAGAAACGGCAAATTGAGACCGTCCTATTTCTTTCTAAACCAAGAAGAAACATTTTAATCAAATAGTAAGCACAGCATAGGAAATACTTGACTGTCACACATGCAGTTTATATGAAATACTGCATGCACGTTTTCGGTATAATGATTTATTTCTTGCTGCTTGTGTTGTTCTGAAATTGTGCATTTTGATATGCCTTACTAAAATTACGTACATGAAGAGTTGCTCGAAATTTGCAACCATCCAGAATTAGTATGTTGCTTATACAAATAGCCCTTTTCACTTGAGAAAAAGGTGATAGTTTCTTTCGCAGTTAGATTTCTGCTCGTATGAAAGTTCGTTATTTAAGTTGTACTGTATGGATATTCAACAGATACACTTTGTAGTTGACATAGTTTATATACGCTCAAAAGAAAACTTAAGTTGTGATTGGCTTCAGAAGTTCCGTACTACAAAAAATGTTAAGTAGCTTAAAACATGAACACGTTGAAACATGATCAATGTAGTATTTCATTCGGTTTAACCTAGCTCTCTCAGATAAAGTCACTGGTGAAACCTTATGGTGCATTAATCCAGTTAATGTAATGCAGTTTTAAAGGACATCTCCCACCCGTGGCAGTTGTCAAGGTAAATGTATGTTGTTGTTGTTGTTTTTTTTTTTTTTTTTTTTTCGTTTACCTTGGTGCAATTTGGTATACAAGACTGAAGGAATACCTGTGGAGACATGCTTAGTTCGATAATACTAGATTAAGAGAAACTGTTGATTCGCGTGAGTTGATGATTATTTTCTCGTGCAGATTGAATCGTTTTCTAGAGTCACGGCACCAGTTTCCAGCCACTTAAGCAAAATTCTGACTTTGGTGGTGTGTAAATATGTACAAAAAATATGAAGAAGAAAAACAGTTAAGTAAATACATACCTTGAACCTTAATCCGTGCATTAGTGCTGTAGAAAAAGAAAAAACATATATTTGTAAACCGTAAGAAATATAAATATGAACATATAGCAAAAAACACCAGTTTCCAGCCACACGCTACCAGTAGCTAGCCGTTAAGTCCCAGTTTCCAGCCACACTAGTCAGACTTACTCTAAACGTTTAAGATAAATAACGGAAAATAAAATAGAACAGCAAAATATATCACATAAGAACCCGCATTCTAGGCATGGAAAACATAATAAAGTGTGTTTCTTAATAGTGTTCTAACGAAAACATCGCTTGTAAATTTTACAAGCAGGCGAAAAGTCAAGAAAAACAAGCACCTTGTAATGTCGTCCTGGGTGTACGACTTTCGTTTTGCCATCCTTTGAGTCTGCAAATAATAAAATAATTTACCATCAGCTTATTCTTGATCTTGCAAGTTCGTAAATACAAAACATTCAGTACTGTAGACTGGGATGAAGTTGACCATATTATTAAAGAAAATGCTGGAAGCTTGCTATTTTTTTTTTTATTATTATTATTATTTTTTAGACGGGAACCCATTCTCTCATCTAGATCCTTTTGGGATGGTCAGTGCAGTGATTTCGTCACCCCCGCCTCCAAATCCTCCAGAACCCCCTGTGGGGGCGTCATCCCTCAAAAATCGATAGAAACCATCCAAAACCCCTTCTAATTTTGACTTTACACCCACCAAACTGAAATCCCTGGATCAGTATTAAGACTGTAATCAATGGGTCCCGGGGTCGATTTCCGTTTGAGACACAGATGGTTACGCTCACATTAAACTGTAAGTCGTCATCTTCATCTGGTGGAAGGCAATGGAAAACCCATCGGTTTACCTGCATGGAACCTTCGGGTCAGCATTTGCCTTCGGGCTGAACACTCATCATCATGATATAGAATATGTCATTAAAGTTAAAAGAATGATTGAAAGTTGGAAACTAGTACACTTTGCCCCATTCCAGAGTTCGATTTGTAGCGGGGGATGGTTGGATTTCCCCCTCTCCGCAAAAATTATTGTGGCTCTGATTACAGATATATATACCTCTAGCCTGCGATATGGACGATCCCAAAATACCGTATAATGTATATCTCACTAATTCTTCCCCCTCTCTGGAAATTGTACAAATCAAACACTGCCCCATTCTACTGTAGTTTTTGCCGGTGGCTGGAAACTGGTGCCATACATAATTAACATTAAGTCCAGTTAACAGCCATAATGGCTGTTTACTAGCGTCACGCCAAATTTTTGAACCAGTAATCCAGCCACGCAATAAGTGCCAAAGTATTCAACAAATATATTTCAATTTGTTTCTGCTGTGATTGCCAATGCTTTCTCTTTCAGCATGTGTACGTTTATCTATGGCTAACACAATCATCGATGCATCCATGGACTTTCTCTTCCTACTAACGATGCACATAATGGAGACTGAATTTGTGTGTTAGCAATTTCCTCACTGAATAACTACCCCTCACAAAATTTAAAACTGTCATTGAGGACTGAGATTACATCTGAACATGAAAACGATTGCCAAAAAACATGAGCTGCGCGAATCAAACATCAGACACCTTATTTATTTACTTTTAAAACTGTATTGGCCAGAAACTGGTGCCGTAACCCTATATTTGTAAATGTGAAAACACTCTGATAACCCTGGCCCATTTCTCTGTCTCAGCGCATAGGTCTTTCTTAAAATATCATCAAAGGTTTTCTCCCCACTTAGGCTCTTCATTGTGAACTGGAGTATTGTATGCACAATATGGAGTCAGTTTTGATGAAACACACAAACACTAACACGCCAAGAAGAAGAAAACTTCACAAGACACGTAAGGCATCAAGGACTTACTGAGGCTGACTCAACGGCGCTTGCGCGTAGTTACACGATGCTCATGCGCATTCAGTTTCTCTGATGTTCGTATGCAGTACTCAGGCATAGGGGAAGAGCTTACGTAACTACAGAATTCCGGGAATTTGATACCTTCCTTATGTGTTTCTGATAACGTTGTCACGTGACACATACCGTAGCAATGTGTTCATTCCTTCTTGAATGGTATGTGATATGCGATCAGCGAAATAAACTTTGTTGAGGGAGACAGATAGCAAATAATTAATGTGTTTATGTGAAAGCATACCTTCAGCGAATCGTGCCAGTTATATATCTTAAAGACGTCACATGAACATTAGGTTTATCATATTATTAATGAAGCTATGCATTCAGCTCAGTCTTCTGTTTTCTTAGCGTACGAATTTTGTTCCTCAAGGCTGCTATTTTTAGTTGACTTTAATGTAGTTTTGCCATAATTTATTTTTCTTACGAATTTCAGCATTATTTTTGAAGTTCTGTTTTCACCAATTTCCTCATGTTTATTGTGAAGGATTGTAGGCCTACTAAATAAGTATTAATTATTTCATATGTAGTAGATGTTCTGCTGATCTGCCACCCGAAGGCAAGGTGAACCGATGGTGGTTTGCCACTGCCGTCCATCGGAAGAAGTCCACGTTCTAAGAACGGGATCTACAGTTCAATGTGGACTCTAAACCACTTGTGTGCCCACCGCCTGGGTATCGAATCCTGATTGATAAAGTACGTTATGTTCATATCCCTATTTAGAAAAAAAAATCCTCTAAACCACTTGTGTGGCCACGCCCGGGTATCGAATCCTGATTGATAAAGTACGTTATGTTCATATCCCTATTTAGAAAAAAAAAATCCTACTGTATTTATTAAGCTCAACACGTCAAAGTAACCCAAAAAATTAAATCAAAGGAGAATGTTAGAATAAGAAGACAAAAAATCAAATATGGCGGCGGCGCAAATGAGTTGCAAATATCTTCGTCCTCTGTAGCTTTTCTCCTCAACCAAATCTTTCAGTATAAAATTTCTGCATGTTCCATATCGTACGTACGACTATGGATAAGTACTGTGTATAGTATCGACTGAAACCCCGTCCCTGTGTGCAGTTTAATTTCCTTCGTGAGCTTCAATCCCACCTACTTTTTTATTTCTTCTACTTCAATAGATCGTTCGCGTACCCACCCCATTTTTTGGAAGCTGTCCTTACCTTCGATGTCACTCCATGTCAGAGCGGAAACCCTAATCACTGTTAAGTTTAGATATCAGTTAAGTAAATCATTTCGTTGTTGGTATGCAATAAAAGATCATCACAAAAGAATGATGGGACTATAAAAAAAAAGTGTTATTGAAAAACTATTCCCGGTGAACATATCGAAATGTTTCAAGCTTGAACAGAGTGTTTACCACCCTGGAAAACTTGGAATACTCAGGGAAATTTATGAGGTGGACCTGTCCACAGTTGGTAAGAGCACTGCCCCGATAAGGGGAAGGTCGTGAATTCGATTCCCAGTGCTGACCTGATTTTTTCAATGTATTAAAATCCTCTATTTTAAAGAAATGGTCATTTTTTTTCACTTGTGAAATACCAATAATGTACAAGATGCTTGAGTGGTGGTGGGATTAAAAAAAAATGCTTTTGCTTATTATTTACATGTTCCACTATACTAAGAGCTCAGGGAATTTGGAAAAATATATCATAGAAAACCTTGAAAACCCAGATAATTTCAAGTCTTAATATTAGTAGACACCTTGTTTCAAACGGTGTAGGAAGAACGCATGTTAGAGATGAAGTGATATTTGAAAACTCAATAGCATACTTCAGTTACTAACCTTGGAAGTATACTAGTTCAATATTGTCTATTTCTACCTTCAATACTTACTAAGTATTCTCAGAGTCAATTCGGGGGAGCATCTACAGTTCACCCATGTATTCATAAGTATTATTGCCGAATGAACGTAGGTACATCCACAACATAATTATAACAGACTTACCTTCTAAGCCACACATATATTATTCTTTAACTAGTATATCGTCATGTATGCTGAAGATCCTCGGACTACATTTTATGGTTCTTAACAATGACAACAATCCTTTTTCCAAGACGATGTACTTTCCTTTTTTTTTATTATAAACAGCAACCGACATTGCACGGCTTATTGCTGTATTTATAAAGCTTTTCGCCCCAAGTGAGCATATTACTTGACGTAATACTTTTTGCCCATTGCAAGAAATATGCCCAGTTCTGGTATGGTGAAGCAAATTAACTTGAATTTTAATTTATTTATGGCCCTTAGGCGTCTTTGGCTCAGACTGACCACTGACAAGCGAACTTTAAATGCGACTTCTGCGTGTGGAATATTGGTCAGTGGACTCCCAGAGTCGTGCAACAGAACAGTCAGTATGGCGTAGCTGAAAACCGGTTGTATTCAATGTTCGTGGTGTATTCCCAAAAGAAAAAGTTCATCGGATTAAGTAAGATCTGAGCTTCAGGAAGGTCAGGAAATCGGTCGCTTCGAAGATGGTTTTGCGACACTTCCCGTTTCTTTGAACAGTTTCAACCAACGATTCAAAGCCTTTCTTTAGGGTGTAACATTGTCACTTCGAACTGTTTCAACATATTTCATTTCCCCATACCGAAAGAGACACCGAGCTTTTCATTGCACGGTCAACATTGTGAATCATAATGAGTAAGAGGCCACTGGCCGATATTCCGTATGTATCTTTCGAAGTGTGAGATAAACAGAGATAGTGTGTTTTGCTAATATTGCCGAACGTGTCAAAAGTGATATATACTGTGTATGTATACATTATGTTTCAGTAACTCTCAAAAACCAGAGCGTGTATGTCAAACTGAAAAATTATTTCTGAAAAACTGTTGAACATCACAAGATTTGAAGCTTTAAAAGGTCGCTCGTCACACACACACAACGAGTATTTCCGAAACATGTCTTCTTTTTCCACAGTTTAACTCTGAAGTGAGTTCTTATGTTCAATAGTTTTTGAGTGATAAGCTTTTACAATTATTTTTCTATAATTTTGTAGTTTCAATAACATTATAGGGATTTGAAATGTTATTTTAACTTTTCTGGTTTGAGCAATCTGACTAAGCTTGTGCCAGAGGTAACGTTTTTTAGCGATCACAACTGTTGTTGAAAGAGATGCGGAAGGAAACTTTATATATCTGGGAGAAAAATCTTAAGTCGGGGTGATCATGTAAGCAGAGTTCGAACGTAATGCTCTTTTCTAATACTGCTTCATAATCAGCGGCCTTCTTGACTAAACCCATAGTTTGCTGCAAGCATTTAACTCCTTATCTTTCTTTTCATTTTAGGTGCTATAGGAAAGAATCATCCTTTGGTGCATGAACCTATTAGATGGAAGTCTGATGTGCCATTAACTGATGGGCAGCTTCGCAGTAAGCGTGATGAATTCTGGGACACTGCCCCTGCGTTCGACGGACGTAAAGAGATATGGGATGCGTTGCGCGCAGCTGCAACGGCCGCTGAAGCTCAGGAATTCCAGCTTGCGCAGGCAATACTGGATGGAGCCAACATATCTGTTCCTAATGGTAAGAGATGTGTGGTTTAACGCTACGTAACGTCATTGTATATTGCGAGTGACCATACTTATTGGAGCTGAAAGTTTTATCAGAATTATATGCCTTTGCAGTCAAGAAATAAGGGTGACAACAATAAATTTGTTCGTTCAGTCACGGAGAAGATATTCCAGAACCAAAGCTTTTGGGTTTGTAATTAACGTTTATGAGCTAGATAGGCACGTATGGCTTGAGCCTGTCATTTGTAGTCTATCAGGTATATCAAGGCGTAGGCACAGCCGAATGTGCCCATAAATAAAGTTACCATGACTGTACTACTATTACTAAGACTTACTGAAATACATACCTTTCCTTTCGAAATTGTTCTTGTAGTATTTCTGGGGCTTTTCATTGGAATTAAAAAAAAAATGCTTTTGTTTGGACTGAAGATACAAGAATAGAGTAATTCGTTATGAACTATAGAGCTAATCATTATTAAATGGCAAGCAAGGGTCGTATGGGCAGAAACGTGAGAGCGTTTGACATCCAATAGCCCGAAGTTAGTAATATAGCGATCACATACAAGCAGTGGATTGTAAATTGCTTTTAATATTACTAGTTCGCGTGGATACTGTGAAAGCTGTATGGACAGAGTGGCCTTACCTTCTGGTAGTGTTTGTACACTATCAGGAAGATTTGCCTACAAGCTTTAACTGTACGATAATCTTAGTGGCACGCGTTAGTGGAGCCCATATTATCTCTTCGCTTCCAGTGACAACTGCAAAAATCTTTAAAGTAGTGTAACTCGCGAAATAATAAAATCAG
This sequence comes from Lepisma saccharinum, assembly GCA_022664845.1. Taxonomy (NCBI): domain Eukaryota; kingdom Metazoa; phylum Arthropoda; class Insecta; order Zygentoma; family Lepismatidae; genus Lepisma; species Lepisma saccharinum. Next base: position 83,910 of record JAGDQP010001001.1, on the reverse strand, counting down.
ACCTAAAAATAATAAAATAGATGGCGACATTCTAGTCAAACCTAGGTATAACAGAAAAGATTTTAGGTCAAATTTGTTCAACCTGTAATTGGTTAGCATTTCGAGAAATTCTGTATTAAATCATTGATTATTTAAATAGTTTCAGTAATTGTGGAAGATACTCGAATAGTTTATTCCCGGGAAGGGTAGATATTGTAGTAAACTATCAATGTTAATGCTATGTTGCAAGAGTTGTAAAGAGTACGCTTAATTTCATTAGCCTATTCGGTCTTTCAAGGTTTCTTGCATACGAGGGAATGTGGATTTTTTTCTTCGAAGGAACTAAGAACTAGTATCTAAGAAAAGATGCCATGTCTTATCAAATTGTTCCTGTCCGTGTTTAAAAGTAGAGTTTTTTAAATGATTTGTGCATGTCTCTTGGACTGTCTGTAAACGTGTGAATCTGACCTTTGCGTAATACGAAAGAAATCATGTTGTGGTTCGTGTTGTTTTTAGTTCTGGAATGAACCAGTCCCTCACCTTAAAATTTCTTTTGGTGTGCTCACATACGTACAATGACATTTATAGGAAAGTTTAACCTCGGGACGGCTGAAAGGTTAGCACATCGCTTTCTTTTGCGTGTGGTCACGGATTTAATTCCATCGGAGTCCATGCCACTTTACCAGAAATAGTAAGTCCCGTTCTGAGAAGCTCACCAGCTCGTTTAGGACGTTAATTCAATCAATTTTAGGAAATTTCGTAAATCCCTGAAGATTCTAAGTTATCCGTTAAATAACTTTTGAATTTACTGATTGATTTATCGATGATTTTGAGAACATAATTTGGAGTGGGATTTCGTCATGGGAAAGCACTTCTTTTAAAAAGTGTTGCGTGCTTTTGGGGTAATTCATCTTGCAGATTGTTGTTTTGTGGGGCCCGTGCCTTTTTTATTTTTTATTTTGTTTCTATAATTGATTTTAAATTGAATCATTGCAATTATGCTCTTTTTGCTCTATCATATATATATGTGTGGGTGTGTACATCAGTAACAATAATAACGATATAATTTGTGTGTGTGTGTGTAGGTCATCTTCTGAGAACATAATTTGTTGTCTCGAAAAAATATTTTTTTCCGTACGTTTGCTTTATGATGTAAAACTGACTACATTTGTAATGTATGTAAATGATTTCTGCTATGGTTTTCCTGTAGATCATAGTTTGCATTTTTTTTTCTTTATGATATAATTCTATAATCGAACGTTGAAATTATATAGCGTGGTTATTAAAAAGGGAAAAAAGTGGATACAGATAATCCTACACAGTCTGACAATTAAGTAATGAGACTGATTTTATTCTGACGAAACAAACAAAAGTAATTGAATAATACCTGTTTGTTATTCGAAGTACATCCCTCCTGCATCAGTACAACGAGTGGCACGATCACACAAGGAGTGGAATGACTTCTGCAAACTCAGCTTGTGGTATGGCCCGTAATGCCGCTGTCACAGCTGCTTGGATGTCTTCAACCCTGTCGAAAAGTCGTCCTTTCAATGGCAACTTCAGCTTAGGGAACAGGAAATAGTCATAGGGGGACATATCTGGTGAGTAGGGGGGATGATTCAGCACACACTTGTTTTGTGGCCAAATATTCCGCAACAAGTACTGCTCGGTAAGCTGGAGCGTTGTCATGGAGAAGGAACCAGCTACCTGGGGTTGAGTATTCAGGCCGAACACGACGTATTCTCTTCAACAAACGCTCCAAAACACCAAAATAAAACTGAGCATTAACTGTGTGACCTTCTGGTACAAATTCATGATGAATGATACCCTTACTGTCGTAGAAACAAATGAGCATTGTCTTCACTTTTGACTTTTGGAGACGAAGTTTCTTTCCTTTTGGAGAATCTGCAGACTTCCATTCGGCACTCTGACGTTTAGTAGCTGGATCATAACGAAAACACCAACATTCGTCTTCTGCAACATTAGACAGAAGGAAATTTTTCTTCCTACGGGCAGTTGCAATGATGTAACGGGCGTAATCAACACGCGCTTGTTTCTGTTCATCAAATAATGAGTGTGGCACAAACCGCGCTGCGACCTTCTTGCCTAAATCTTCCACTAAGATCTTACGAATTGTCTCCCTGTTAACACCAAAGTCACCTTCCATCATTCTCACAGTCACACAATGATCTTCTTGCACATGTTCACGGACCTTTTCAATCAGTTCCTCGTTACGAACAGAAATTGGACGACCCGGCCGAGGTTCATCGTCAATCGATTCCACACCACTTTTAAAACGTTCATACCATCTAAATATCTGTGCACGAGACAAACAAGTATCACCATACACTCTCCGCATCAACTCAACAGTTTCTGTGCCACTTTTCCCGAGTTTGAAACAGAACTTGATGTTCGCCCTCTGCTCCATGACGCTGGCGTGACAAAGGCCTTTCACTTACTGCTGGTACTGACGTCATATTTCCCGTTGTGCTTCACGCGGGACCATGCGGTGTTGCCAGGTCGTAGATGAAGGATTACTCTCGAACTCACATATTGGTTTCTATTTTGCATTCTCTGTTTTGTCAGAATAAAATCAGTCTCATTGCTTACTTGTCGGACTGTGTATATATAAATACGTAATTCAGGTCTTTTCAATAAAAAGTTTAGCCTATGGATCGGAAATTCTGGACTTCCGTACGAGCGGTCCCGGATTAGATTCTCGTTCGATGGGGAGGATCAAAATTTCGGTGTTCACCCAGCATCGTGAGGAAATGGGGAAGCTACTTGAATAAAAGAAGTAGCGGACTGTGGTCATAAAAGTCAGACACTGGACTCCAAAAAGACGTTACGCGGCCACGGAACCCTCTAATAAGTTGAACGTAATACAGTCGTCTGACAGGTCAAGGCCCTTAGTAGCTTTCGCGCCACCCAGTTTAGTATATATCAGAAATTGCTCGCCGCTCAGCATATGGAAGGATCGCCAACTTTCTGAAGGTCTTCATTTCGCAAGAATTTTACATTGTTATACCGTATTCTGATAAAATAACTGAATATCCTTTTCTCTTCCTTTTACTTGCGTGTTCTTGTGTGTTTTTAAAGAAATTAATTTCTTCCTAGAAAAAAAAAAGGTTATGGGATCTTAACAAGACTTTGTTACTGGATAAATTTTGGAATGTGATAATTTCGTAACTTTCCGTCCATTCCATCCACTATTTGTATTATTCATGGAATTTACTGTCGATATTTCTACTGGAAGCATACGGAATGGAGAGGAAGTTTTGACACCAGAAGAAGAGTACACCATTTTTATACTATCAGCCGACGAAAGAGCGAATCAGTACTTACGTCTTACACTAGAAGAATAAGAAACAATGTCTAAAGAAATCTTGAAAAATGTATAAGGAATTAACTGATGTTACGTAATTCGTACTTAAAATCGAACTCCATTCTATATTCGAGTCCTGTTTGTCAGCCTGATTCACCGTCACTTCCATGTCAATTTGCACATCAGCATGTCCATAGCACTCGCTATCAAGAATTGGAGCAATTATGTCAAATAGCCTTTTCGCACAACGCTTTTCCGTAATCGCCTGTTTACCCATGTCACTAGAATCCATGTAGCGATCATGTAGGAGTTCACGTTCCTCTTCTCTTTTCTTGTGTATTGTTCACTTCAATTACAGAACCACTCCATCCACTAACTAAATTGACTTATTCTTTGTGAGTTTCAAATACAAAGCGTAATGCAGAACTTCCTAACATACTTACTACACTTCATCAATCCTTCCACTTTTTACTTCAAATATTACCATTAATATAAAAATGTTAGTTTCTTGTTCCTTTCTAAAAAGTTTCATACTGGTATTCACTTTATTCCTTTCAAACCCAAATGTATGTATTTTGACACTATACACCTGACCACAATTGAAAACTTGTTAATGTTTTAAAATGTTTTGTCTTAAACTGTGAAATCCTCATCCTGTCCCGTAGTTCTACCCTTATCGTTAGATAGTGTGTAAAGAACAACCTCAACTCCTTCCGTGCAAATGGCGGCTACTAAAAATTCACACATTAACACCAACGTTTATATACCTTCACTAATCTTAAATTACCTATCCCGTAGCTAGCAGCATTTGTTCCTGCTACTCTGCTGTACCTTCTATATAAATACTAACACTTGTTCATTTCAATGAAATGTAGAAACTGTAAAACACTGCTTCAAGTGAGTCAATCCGAGGCACTTGAATACATTGTTATTTTCATTAATTAATCCTATAAAAACTTACTTCCAAGCCATGTAACTTCTTCACACGTTGCACTCATCACCTGTATAGGATTAGTATCAGTCTCGTGTAGTTTCCTAACACTTTTCAAAGTCAAAGTTCAAAATCCTGGGAGCTACCTTTTAAACGTTCAGCACTCTCCTCAGCTTCAAATCACAGCTACAATCGATCTGGTTACGTGGGAAGAGGTCAAAATGGATTATCCCACTGATATCCCACCAAACACTCAACATCACTTTACAAGGGTGGAGATCCTGTTTTGGCACAGTTCCTGCGGCCCCCCTGGCGTTTGCGTGTAATGTTATGGTAGAGGAGCCACTTTTCATCCCTTGTCGCCATTCTGTCCAGAAATGGCTCATGTCTGTGACGGATGAGCAGGGAACTGCAGATGCCAACACGTTTCTGCTTCTGTTCAGGCGTTAACGCATGGGGTACTCATTTTCCGATATTCGACACGTACCCAAGGTCCTGCAGATAACGATGAACGGTCGAATGGGTGCCATGGAGTTTGCTGGCCAGCTGTTCAACAGTTTGCATTGGATTTGCCTCCACCGCTACTCGCAGGTCATTGTTATCCAGCTGCACAGGTCCCCAGACCGAAACCTCTCGAACCACCTCTGGTACTTTCGCACATCCACAGCACCCTGACCATATGCGGCATTGATGTTTCGTGACGCTGCGCTGGCTAGGTGTCCCTAGTGAAATTCATACATCATAACATGTCGCATGTGGTCCTCCGACAGTGCCATGATCAAACACAGACTACACTTCTAAAGCGTGGAGTAGACCGTTCTCCTGCTACACACTGCTGCACAATCAAGTGCCTTATATGACTCAGCTATGGCACGTGCCGTCTACTTCACTATTCCTCGTCAGATCTCGTCATAACCCGATACTTCAAACTAAATGTTAGTAAAATACTCAGATCAGTTTATGTATAACGTCAGTATTAACAAAATTTCTACTTGCAGTTACAGTTAGAATTCTACAGATGCAAACAAATTAATTGATTCATATCTACTTACTTTAAAGTTGACTGGCCCGAGGATTACTCTGAGACGATCACTGGCTGCAACAAATCTATGTGCTAACTCGTCCAGGTTGAACATTATTCTTCCTCCTCTGTGTCATGCTGTCTCTTAGAAATGTTTTGAGACGTTACAGAGAACTGAATCTACGTTCAGCTTCACTTGATGAAGTTTTCACCACTATCAAAAGACGATTCTAGTTTTTAATGTTTCTTAACATTACAAACTGACAAGATCAGTAGTTGATGAATCTTCGGAACCCTTTTTGTCCGTGAAATGGGATTCAAATTCCATTCAGCCACTTCCTTCTTAGCTTCATTAGGAGTTTCTTGAAAGTTTCTTCATGGCACTGATTCTTATCTTCCTCCGAGAACTTGAACAGCTTTCATAAAACCTGATAGTGTCTGTTGACGATCTTGGAATGATTCAAAATGTTATGGAGGGCCTGAAAAAGAGCCAGTTCCTTTTCTTGTGGGAAGGTTCCGGGGCCTTGAGAAAGACCGCTTCAGGAATAGATGAAGTGGCTGTAAAGAGAGCCGTTTCCTTCCTTTCGGAAGGGAGTTATTGGTTCTCAAAAGAACCGATTTCAGCCACTCTTGTTTTTTTATTGAAGTGTTATTCTTTCCTTCCTCCTTTTACATCCGGGCTTGGGACCGGCATTGGAGGGGTTAAAGAAGCTCTTAAAAGAGCCGATTTGTTGTGCATCAACCTCCTGGAAGAATCGAGTGGAAAGAACCCACAAAGTCGCCAAACCCCGGTGAACATCCTCTACCATGTTCCAGTACTTTCATTAGAAGACCTGATAAGAAGAGAAAATGGAATTAAGGAATCAGATTGCTGCTTTAAAAGACAGATTTCTTATTACGAAATTCGCGTTAAAGAATTTTAAGAAGCCATTGAAGAAAAGGTAAACCTTCAAACAGAATTCACAAAAGTCTCTTTCGGCAGTAAAATCCTTCTAAAACACAACGAAAGATGTTAGAGAAAAAAAAAAAAAATAGATGGAATTATTTGGACACACTAAAAAGAAGTACGAAGAACTCATACTAGTCTCTGTTAATTATTTAGACAATGGCATCCAAAGAGCAAAAGTGACGAAGAGTCGGACACTATCAAAGAAAATTATACATGAGGAGGACCATTACATTTACACGGGTTTCGGAGAAGTTACCTAGCTCCAGGGACCATCACATTCACACAGACACTCCTCATGCTTCTGCTTCTTTGATACATCAGTCAACTTCATCGTCTTTGTTGATGTGTCTTTCTTCTAAATTCGTGCCGTGTGTTAAATAATCATACAGATCTCCGATGAGCTCTTTGCGCTCCCTCTTTAGTTGGTACAAACTTTTTTCCAGGCCCCTTTTGACCGTTAGCGTCTCGTTTGCACTTTCAGGAGGAGGCGTCAATTTAATTGGCATCTTTCGAAGAGGTTTTCTTGTAAAATCTATGTTCTGAAGTTCGACCTCGTCTTGCAAAATGACCAACTCCAGTTCACTGATGCAGACTTCTTTGTGGGCAATCTGTCTTTCTGATCTAGCAATCTTCTTCCTTAAGACCCACTCAACCACATCAGGACTTCTTGTGTAGTTGCTGGTGGATGGAAGAGACAGTTCGTTGGGAACCAGCGAGTTTGAGGACTCCTTCCACAGGGTCCGTCCATTCGGTTTTTGCCCCGATTGTACCTACTCTACAATAGTGAACGGTTTAGGTTTTCTTTCCCGGTTTGGTCGCCATCTTTATATTTAAAATAGAAAAATGCCGTCTTGTGAGAGTAGCATAAAAATCTACTCTGCCGTGGAAACTGCTAATTGTTTGGATGGTAATGTGTTGCATTGTTGACAGTGCAACACAACAAGAACCTTCAAGTAAATCATTTTATATAAAATATTGTTACCAATAATGGTTATGATTATAAAAATTTTTGCTTTATGAAACCTAATTTGAATACGGTTATTAATTTCCCAGTATAATTCCAAATGCACTTATGGTGCCTCATAGGCTGAATGAATGTGGAAAATTTGTAAAGAAATTTGAGAAGCCGGATATGAAAACACAGTGATTGTTCGTTGCAGTAGTAGTTTCCTTTCAATTTAGGTAAAAATAGAATAATCTTCCTGCTTCATTTAGCATGTTTAGACGTACTTAGACGAGTTTAGTATGGTTCGTATAATATTACACATATTAGATTGATATTATTATTGCTCAGGACTCATTACTCAGGAAGCTCGAAGTCGGTAATAGACCATATCGCAACATCGACCCTGAGCAAGTCGCTAAATTTGGCAAACTTCCTGTCCCTGGCATCTCCCGTCACGATTTAATTTATATTGTGTATTCACTTAAGCCCCCAAGAAGTAAAAAGAAAATTAAAGCTTATCGAAATGTTAGAAATATAAATTTAAATGCAGATAACATTTATATACTCTAGGATTTGTTAACAGTCAGTAGGCCGGTGGATGACAATTAAATGTTCTAAATTCGCAAATACTTTATTTGTATGAAAAACACGCGCCACTGAAAGTAAAAGAGTCAAACATAATTCAAATCTTTGGATGACAGATTCTATACAACTGAGATTGGAAAGGGACACAGCTTACATTAAATATATGAAGGAAGTAAATGTTAAACCCGAAGCTTGTCAGGAGTCTTTCATGATATACAAAAGACTTAGAAACCAATGTATCCAAGCTATACGGCGAGCAAAATAAACATATTTTGAGAATTTAGTTGATGATCTTTGAAATGGCAGACAGCTATGGAGGAAACTGTAAAGAATAAGACTGAATATATTTCCGAAGATTGCAATATTGTAAATGAGTTCTTTTCCCAACCCCCTAGTTGTATTGATAATACGCTGAAACAGGAACCCATTCGGAAACTTGCTAACAGTGGTAAATATAAAAATAAAACATTCTATTTCTGTTGTTTCCCCAATAGAGATACATCAGGCTGTCAAAAAGGTAAAAAGTTCTGCTATAGGCCCAGATTGCATATCAATAGAATTCATCAAAATGATCATGACACACGTCATAAATGCGTTGACAACAATAGTAAATCAGTCCATTCTAACAGGTATATTTCCATCAGTGTGGAAACAAGTTTACGCTCGACCAATACCGAAGAATAACATGGCATCAGGACCTGGCTAATACCGCCCATTAGCATCCTATCATCTCTTTCCAAAATACTGGAAAGTATTGTACATCAACAAGTCACAAAGCACATAGCTCAAAACAAATCCTTCATTGAGAACGAATCAAGCTTTAGGAAAGATCACAGTACAGTGATAGCACTTATCAAAATCATTGATGACATCCGAAAAGCCATCGACAAGTAATTATCTTAACCCTTCTAGATTTTTTTAAAGTTTTTCAGTTAGAAAACAATTGTGTTTCTAAATCCAAGTAAACCTCAATGTATAATATAGGGTCTTCAAATATATTAACAAAAATGAATCTAAATTCGTACGTACCAAAAGTTGACATTAGGAACGAGGAAATAAAGTCAAAAGCATTATTATTGACGAAACTCTACCATGGTCAGAACATGTTAAACTAATATCCAAAAGAGTGCACATGAAAATCTTTTAAAAAAACTCTCTTCCACAACGAGTTAAAATCACCTTGATACAGTCTCTCATATTTCCGATCTTTGATTATTGTGACGTAGTTTATAATGATCTGTAGCAAACAAGTAATGCAAAATAGATATGTTTGGTTCATCTTGAATGATGAACGATATGACTATGTATCAAGCAGGTACTTTGCACTGGCATGGCTGCCACTGAAAAGCGTTTCATTTTTTACTGCAGTTCTAAGGCTATACCGTAAACTGGGGTGACTTCAGTCACTGGTGTGACTATGGTCAGTCGACTGGAATTTTGTGAAATATGCTAATACCAACAAGGAAAATGTGTATATTAAGTAGGACATATTTTTTTGCACCTTTTCTGGAGTATGCTGAAGAGATTCAGAGAAATCTCACTTTGAGCAATATCTTCTTAGAGAAATAAATTCATAAAAAAGGTAAAAAAAAAAAAAAAAGTTTATTTTGAAAAAGTCCGGAAAGTCTTCTCGGTATTTATAGTTTATAGTATAGGAATTAATGAAAACTTTTTGTACAAGGTTCTTATTATGTCTACTTCGTTGCACAAAAGTTTAACTCTGTTTAGTTTCGTACTTACGGAATAAAAAAATAAAATCTAAAGTGGTGTCATTTTCATACTTTCTATGGGGTGACTGGTCAGTTTCATCAGAATCGATCGTCTCATTATATAATTAATAGTGTAGACGTTAACACGTATAGTCTTCTGTAGGGAGCATTCGTAAATCATAATATTTGTTTGTAATTCAGAACTCCAGTACATAGCAAGCTAGCGTTACGTGTGTAACAATGGGCCGTGACTATAAAAGAAAGCCAGGAGCACGACTATACTGTGATTACACTGATGAACAGCTGGAGAAGGCTACTGAAGCTGTTCTAAATAGTTCAGCTGCAAAGAAGTTTGGAGTGAAAAGAGAGACTCTAAGGAAACATTTGAAGTATGGGAAAGGCAAAAGGTTTGGAGGACAAACAGCTTTATCTGAAGAACAGATTATTTGTGAGCATGTGTCTATGTTAGCAACATGGTCCTATCCAATAACTTCAATCGAACTCCGCTTACTAATAAAGTTACGTGCAATGTCAGGAAAAAAGTATTCCAAAATTCAAAGATTGATGTTTTCCTGGTGAAGATTAGGCAAGATCTTTTCTGAAACGACATAAGGAAAAACTCAATGTACGAATAGTACAAAACATTAGTCCCAAACGAGCACAACTTGGCCAAAAGAAAATTGAAACTTATTTTGCCAACATGCAAGATGATCTGAAAGATATTCCTCCAGGAAACGTTATCAATTTCGATGAAACCAATCTCAGTGATGACCCAGATCGTACCAAATGCATTGCTAAACGAGGACAAAAATATTTTGATTGGATACTGTCTTCATCAAAATCTACTACAAGCACCATGTTTGCTGCACCTGCTTCAGGCAAACTCCTCCCAGTATTTGTAGTAGTATATAAAGCAGAAAACATCTATGGCATGTGAATTACTGGTGACTATCCCGGAGCAAGATATGCGCTCTCAAGAAGTGGTTGGTTTGACCAGCATACATTCGAAAAATGGTTCTCTGTGCTGCTTCCATATATAAGACGACTCAGTAACAACGAACGAAAAATTGTAATTGGAGATAATTTATCGACATATTTTTCTGTGAAAGTCCTCGAGGCATGCAAAAACCATAATATTTGCTTTAAATTTTTACCACGTAATTCAACACATGTATGTCAGCCATTGGACGTAAGCTTCTTTGGACCATTAAAGAAACACTGAAGAAACATCCTTACTGATTATAAAATCCGAAATCCACGTCACAATGCTTCGATTCCGAAGTCCGAGTTCCCATACTTTAATGAGTAAAGTTTTGTCGAATGGAGAGAGAGTATAATCAAAAATGATTCCGTAAGTGTGGAATTATGTCATTTAATGCTGAAGAAGTTGTTTTCAAGGATATTCCACGGACAGAAGAAAGCGACACTTCACCATTGTCTCTAATCGATTTCTGACACTTTCATTGATTTTCTTGCAGAAAAGCGCTTTCCAGTTGTAGCCGAAAAAGACGAATTAACGTTCAACCAGGAAAAAGTGTTTCTGCCGAAGATATCACCGACATGCCTACTTCCAGCAATCCTGTAGGAGCGAATGCAAAATCCAATACACCACGTATGCTAAAAAGGAAAATCCAATGTAAGAAACAAATTGTACTGTCCGATACTGAGAGTGAAGAGTCCCTAAACGTACAGTACACAGATTCATCTGATGAAGATACGCAAGACATTATTCATGCCAATACAACGAGGATCATGAGTTCTTGTCCAATTTGCTACAAAGAAGACGAGGAAACATTTCATTGGGCGAGTCCTGGAAGTCAGCAAGAATGATTATACTCTGACGTTTCTCAGGAAAACTGGCGATCATTTCTACTTTCCAGAAACAGATGACATTTGTAATATTGATGGAAGTGATATTGTCACAATACTTGCTGAACCAAGACCTGGGAGAAGAGGTGAAGTGTATTTTAACAACATGTAATTTGATGGGTACAATATGAACTAATTTCCCTTGAGTGTTGTGTACTTAGTGTACAGGGTAAGTCAAAATGATGTACCCGATTTCATAAATTTATTTTGTGAAATATAATGAACATATCTTAATGTGAGCTACGCGCAAGGAAAGGCAAAAGTTCAAAGTTTAGTTGAGTTTAGTTTATGTCCCGCGTGGTTGCATTGTCTACCGCTACGCGGCGCTGGAAGCAGTTAACGAAAATGGCGCTGACTGGAGAGCAGAAATCGTTCTGTGTGCTGGATTACCATGTAAACAACTCTGTGATGAGTGTTCAACGGCATTTCCGTACCAAGTATGGCAGAGACCCACCTAATGGAAAAACCATTCGTACGTGGTATGAAAAATTCAGAGATACGGGCTGCATCTGTAAGCGAAAATCGACTGGCCGTCCTTCAGCTGAGGAAGAGACAGTGGAACGTGTTCGCGCCAGTTTTGTGCGGAGTCCACAGAAGTCTACCTACCGGGCAGCGAGGGAACTTGAAATGCCACAGAAAACTGTATGGCGAATTCTGCGGAAACGTTTACAAATGAAATCCTATCGCTTGCAACTGCTGCTCGAGCGTCTTTCTGTGCTGATTTTCTCACGTTAATGGAAGAGGATGGGTTCGCCGAAAGGTTACGTTACAGTGATGAAGCGGTGTTTCACCTTTCTGGGAATGTGAATAGACACAACGTAAGGATCTGGGGAACTGATAATCCCCACGCAGTTGTGGAACACCAACGCGATTCACCCAAGGTGAATGTGTTTTGTGCCATTTCCCCTGAAAAGATTTATGGGCCCTTTTTCTTCCTTGAACCTACTGTGACAGGACATGTTTTTCTTGATATGCTGCAACAATGGCTCCTTCCACAGCTCGAAGAGGATAGTGCAGATTTCTTCAATTGGATGGTGCCCCTCCGCATTACCATGGCAGCGTTCGGGATCATCTCAATGAGGCATTGCCACAGCGCTGGATAGGCCGTGCATCTCAGGAGGATCGAGTTCTCATTCGTTGGCCACCTCGTTCCCCCGATCTGACCCCGTGTGATTTCTTTTTGTGGGGTTTCATAAAGGATCGTGTTTACGTACCACCACTTCCAACAACATTGGGTGACCTTCGCGCCCGCATCACAGCAGCCATTGCAGAGAATGACCGTGACACACTACACAAGGTTTGGCAGGAGATAGACTATCGGCTTGATGTGTGTCGTGTTACGCGAGGTGCTCACATAGAGCACTTGTGATGTGACTGAAAAAAACTTTGAGAGTTACCCTTCTTACCACATGTATTACATTCAGATATGTTCATTATATTTCACAAAATAAATTTATGAAATCGGGTACATCATTTTGACTTACCCTGTATATAGGAGCATGTAGCCATTCAGTGTCGTTTGAATATTCTATATCTTTACATTTCAATGACTTTTCAGTGCTTATATTTTTATCCCGGCTAATGATACTGAACTATTCAATGAACATAATCAAGGTGGGTACCATATTTAGAATACTCAATGTCAATTGTGGAATCTGAAACTAACTTTGCTACATACAAAATTATCATGCATTAATGTTTTCGTTCGAAATTTAGTGCGAGCAATTAATTTTGTTGCAAGAACCGGACAAAACATATTATAATCTGCCTCAGAAGAAAGTCACAATTAACTTTCGCACACCACAATGTTCACTGAAAAACACTGAATTTTACTGCATATGTTACACCAAATTGCAATCAAATGATCCCGCAGTAATGTCACGACTTTCCCAATTTCACTGCAAGTTTGAAAGAAAAAAGATCATAACTTCATTCAAAATACACAATCTTAATTTTAAAACCACCCACGTGTAAAGCAAAACGAGTCGCTTTTGACTATACACACCCCTGACCACTCGTGGAACTCCCTAGATGATGTCACACAAGATTCACTATACTGACCATAGTGTTCCCAAAGCCGAGTGACTATGGTAACATACATTTGAATTTTTTCTTCTATTGTTTATTGTGACAAAAATTCAACATCCTACTGTCAGAAAGCACAATCAATGCAATTCCCAATAATGTATTTCCATTTGCATTTCAATACGTTCTATTAAAATTACACTCAGAAAACGAAAAAAATTGACATATGCCATCCCAGTTTACGGTAACTCTTAAGATCTCCTGCATACCTGGCCTCTACGCTGGAATCGTGCACCTCACTCACAATATGAACACTCGCTCGAAAATCATTGTCACCCTGCGAATACCAAAGCACAGATCTCAGACCTATTCGAAATCTTTTGCGGTGTTCGGAAACAATCAGTGGAACTGGAATAATCTTCCTTCAGCAGTTCGCACAGCTAGCTCCCTAAGCAGCTTTCGAAATAAGCTTTATAGTCACTCTGTCGCTTACTCATAGTAGTGTAAAAGAACGTTAAATTTTAGTGAAAGGTTTTTTTATTTATTTATTTATTTTCTCCATAGTTTTGGCATTATTCTTGTATTACCTCGTTTATTTTTTAAACTTGTGATTGTGTGTGTGTGTGTGTGTATTTGGGGGTGGAGTGGAGAGGGTTCTAAATTGGGACTATATCAATAAAGTGGGAAGGGAGGGAAAGTGAGAAAAAGAGAGAGATTCAGTGTAGTTGGATAAGGTTCATGTAATACTATTATTATAATTGTATTAGTTGATGGTTATTGTGTGTTTGTATTGTATAGTAGTTTACTATATAAAATAGTAATACAGTTAAACTGGTTGAATCTCTTCTCCAAGATTCCTGCATTTGTAGTACTTATTTTTCATTGTAATTACTTATAATTTAGGAGAGTCTTACTCCTTACTACTGTTTATCCTTTCAGGATTCTTGACAGAGTGCTATGATGAACTTGGAAACAGGTATCAAGTGCCAGTGTATTGCCTCTCGTACCCCATCAACATAGTAAAAGAGACAGCTGGGAGAGATTCTCCTGCCGAATGCTCAGGTAAGTTATGAGAGTTTCATGTAAAGCAGTTACTATAGTGTGGTAAATGATATTAGGGGTAATTCCATACCAAATCAACCAATAAAAAAATAATTTTAGACTTTAAGCTCTACAAAATGTGTGATATTTGGTAATTTGTGCTCTATGCATCAATATGATCAAAAATGCAAAATTTCATGTTTTTGTCACTTTTGGTTTTTGAGTTAATTTATTTTTGCCGCGTTTTGAAACCTTTAAGAGCCCGAAACTCAGAAACTATTTGACCTATATAGCTTAAACTTCCACCATTCGTTTCAGAATTTCGAGAGCTGTAATTTGATATACTACTTGCCTATGTTAGACCAATCTTTATATTTATTAAAAATAAAACAAAATTTGTTTTTTGAAAAACTCAAAATCGAAATTTTTATTTTCTTTGAAAAAAATATATGTTCAGTGTGCTTCTGATTAGAATGTATGTACGAAATCTTATGATGGTATTTCAGTGGGATCATGTTAAAAAAAAATGTTTTCTAACTAAAGTACAGAGCCGCATAACGTGTATAATTAGCTTAAACGGCAGTACGCATAATGGCTTTTCACCAGGGTTCGAATGTTTAAAACAGAATGTTTTAAACATTTAGTTCAAACTATATTTTTTTAAGCCGTCTTTAAAACATGTTAATTTTATTTTTCTTCTTTGAATGAAACGTATTCTTTGTAAGAGTACGAGAGTATTATTTTAGTTTCATATATACCAGTAAAACATATGCAATTGTCCCGTGGGAAAGCTAGTTTCCAAAATAATCAGTATTATGGCGCCGCAAGCCTACAGGCGGAGACATCAAATACGTTGTTTTGTTTGTTCTTTATCGTGTGGATGCTAGAAGCAGGAAATATTAATTTGCTATCAATAACTGAAACAAGATGTTCATATTTCAATTCTTCCTTTCTAATTTATTGTGGAAAACTGCCAGGAAAAGAAAAACTTCACGGGCATGTATTTGCATTCTTTTCTGTTTATAAGGAAAGAGGCAGTAGTGAGAAACTGTGCAGATTTGATAATCATTTCTTATTCGGTGCTTGGAGTTGTGGGGGAGCCAGGACCCCACGTAACCCTCCCCCCTGATCTATCGGGACCATTTTTTTCATTCTTTAGGGTCTAAATAAAATGTATAACGATGTCCCCCCCCCAAAAAAAAATATTGTTTTAGACCGTAATGGCGGCTATTTGTGGTCAAAAATTATATTTTCTATTCATTCGAAAGGCCATTTTTCATTTTTTTTTCTATGAGCCCCCGCGTACACCCCCGGATCCCATCGTGGCCAATTTTATATTATTCCTTATTGTCTAAATAAAATTTATAGCCATGTTCCCACAAAATAAAACTGGTTTTAGACCATAATTGCCGTCAATTTTGGGTCGGGAACTAGTCAAAAGAATATTTTTCACAATATTACGAGAGCTGTCTAGAAAGTAAAGAACGATTGGGCATAACTAACAAACAACTAAAGATATCATGACAGTACTTCATTCACAATGTTACCGGACCTTACTCTATTTTTCAATGTAGTTGCCGTAGCGGTCGAGGCACTTATTGTAACGAGGAACAAGTTTCTCAATACCGCTGTTGTACTCTTCTGCCGCCAATAACGTGAGCAAGGACGTGATTTCTTCTTTGAGGTTTTCATCATTTGCAAACTGTTTCCCACCAGACCCAAGGTGCTCTGTGACAATTCCATTTAAGAGAGATCTTGAAATTTCTGGGAAAAATTCATGTAAGGTGCTCAAAGTGAAACGCCTGTTTTTCTGGATTATTTTTCAACTCTTTCTTTTAAGTCATCTGTAACGAGAGATGGCCTGTCACTCCGACCCTCGTCGTGCACATTGGTTCTTCCTTCACTGGAAGAAGGGTTTTGCAAGACAAAAAGGAAATCCAATTCACGACGGATTACACTCGTGGCGGGATTTTCAATAACCGCCGCCATTTTTTGACACTGGCAGGAACAACAGACGTGACCGGTCAGCAACGAAACTCGGTTCACACTGAGGCTGGGAGAGGAGCTGACTGACGCACAAGCAATCGCGGTGGTGGGGGATCTGCGCTAGGCGTGGTGCGCAAATATTCTGTACTTCCTGGACGACCCACGTATTTTCTATGAGCTAACGTACACTCCCTGATCCTTCGTGACTAATTCCTTATGATATAAATAAAATTTCGAGCGATGTTCCCAAAAAAGAAAACCAGACTTTGGACCAAAATGGCGGTCATTTCTGTTTTTTTTAAAGCACTTGAATTGAAAGAAAATATTTAAACGCACTTGAACTTCAAAACTGGCACAGTGTCTTCACCTAAAAAATTTATAAAGTAGATTGTGTGGGATCAGGTGAAAGGACTTTTTCCTACTAAATATTTCATTTTTTTTTTTTTTTTTTTTTAATTTGGAATCCCAAAAATCCTTTTATGGAAAAATAAATCATATTCGTATTCAGTCGGAAAAATCCTTTCATTTTATGTCCCATACTTAAGAAAAAGGTCCCCAATTTTGGGGGATCTTTATGATTACCATATTTTTAGGCCAAAATAAGTAACGAAGTCAGATTTTAGTTTGTTTTTTTTCTCAACTTGAAGATTTCCTGTCTTTTTTTTTAAAAAAATGTCCGAAAAAAGGCCTTTGATCAATTTTTGACCAAAATGGACGCCATTATGGTATAAAAGCAGTTTCCTTTTGTGGGAACATGGCTATAAATTTAATTTAGACAATAAAGAGTAATATAAACTTGGTTCCGATGGATCAGGGGTTGTACATGAGGGTTCATCGAAAATAATTGTTAAAAATAACCTTTTGACCAATAGAAAATAATTATGACAAATAGCGTATTGTCCAATTTTCGACCCAAATTGGCCGCCAAGATAATCTAAAACCAGTTTTATTGTTTGGGGAACATCGCTACAAATTTCATTGGACCATAAGAAATTTAAAAAAAATGGTCCTGAACAGCCAGGAGGGTGCATGTGGGGGCACATTGAAATATATTGCAAAAAGTAGACTTTTGTCGAATTTTCGACCAAAAATGGCCTCCATTATGGTCTAAAACTAGACCCTATAAATTTGCTAAAGCTTTGCTATAAATTTGATTGAGATCCTAAAGAATAATAAAAAATTGGTCCCGATGGATCAGGGGGATGCACGTGGGGTTCCCCTGGCTCGCATACAATTTGTCCTGTGGTAGAACTTATGGTACTATGCTTCTGTGCTGTTTGTTTATACTCATTTTCAATGGGGGTGCACAAGAAGAGAAAAAGATTTATTCTGAACACACTTGATTAAAGTTAATCCTTCCGAAAATAATAAAACAGTAAAAGTCAAATGCAAACTATGTAAAAAGGAAATGGCAGGCGTTGTTACACGAATAAGAGAACATTTCAAAAAGTGTAATTCAAATCATGGCGCTCTGAGGCATATTCAGCCTCCTATCAAATTGCGTACCACAGTGTCCTTTGTATTCCTGGGCATTTTCGGGACAGTCGTAAGCCATAGTGCTGTTACCGCCCATACAATTAATTTTATCTTATCTTATCCTGGGCATTTTGGGGGCTAAGGTAGCCGAGGGTGGGATTCACCTTGCTACCTCCACATCCCCCATGCGCCGTTCACGGCGCGTGCATATCGCACAGGGTATAGATTTACCTTTTATCCTAATTCATCCAAAAAAAAATATTAAATTTAGATCAATAAATCGTTATTTGACATAATAAATAAAATGAAATAAAACAGCATTTTATTTTTAAATAATTTATTCAACACTTTTTTCCACATTTTAATAAACATTTATGCACATAACTTCCCATATATAACCAAATATATAGTTGTGCACCCAAGTCCTGTTTTAGTATCTGGCAACAATATTCCATTTCGCAATACACTGTGGCAATATGGCACGTACCTTGTTTCCGCTCAGGATCGCATCCACCCCCTCTCTTCCCCTCTGCAAGGAGCACTGTCAAAGCCCGTTTTTGTGGACGGCTTCATTTATTCCCACAGTATATTATTCTACCCTTTTGTGATCTGAAGAAGCCAATGTACTGGTTCACGAAACTTGTTATGTATGTAGTCGCCATCTTGATAGACGATTCGATGGCAGCGAGAAAAGTGTGCAAATTAATTTGAAGGTAAGCTTTGAATTTGAGTTAGTCTTAAATATATATTGAATTAAAATATTCTCTCTCTCTCTCTCTCTCTCTCTCTCACACACACACACAGAGAGAGAGAGAGAGAGAGAGAGAGCAGAAACAAAGTCCAACTTCAGTAGAAAGCATTTACAATTCATAAGCATACATTTGAAATTTGGGATTACATAGTGTTGTTCCTAGCTTAGTTATGCTTCTGAATCACCGTAGTTGCTGGATAACTAATTTTTCATAAAACTTTACATATGACTAGTGTGCTCTCAAGACGCGATATATAGATCAACCATATAAGCGGATTTGAGTATGTATATTCAGAATTTGGCAAGTCCTGAGCGTACAGTGAATTACTGTCGTAGAAGAATAAGAGTAGCAGGTAAATAAAATGTACCAAAAGATTAATTGTTCATATTCTGTTTTTAGAACCTGTTGAGAGGGGTACAGAAGTCATTTTGAAGTTACGGCTGTCTTCCACATGTGCAGATGTAAAGCTGTCTGTCTTCAGTAATGAAAGCATTGCCATAGCAAAGAAAAAGTTACAGGTAAGTTATAAGAGTTGTTAATTTAAGATATTAGCAATGTAGTTGTCAATGCACCTAATGATTTTTCTGTTATTCGAGAAACACTGTTAGTATCTGGAGGTCTTTGATTCGGCCATATTCATGGTTTCTGAGAGTAAACAAGGCAAGAAGTATTTTGCAAATAAAAATCTCTTTGAGATCTACGTACCAACGATTCATTCATCGGGATTTAACACTACCTAATTATTTGTCAACTACTTAATTAGTATATATTTAATATACATGCATTTATTTAACACACATACTCATTAGTAGTCTTGTATGACAAATTAAAATTTTCCATTAAGAGCTCTCTTATACAGACTCCAGGGTGCAGTTGTGTAGGTCAGTGGCTATAGAATCATACTGCGATGGTAATGTACAGAGGACAGAGTATTTTATGGAGAGCTGTCTGGAAATGCATAGGTTGAAAAAGTGGTTATTGCGAGTAGGCCATACTGGAGTTCGAACTGATAAGAGGATGTCACTGGATTTGATGATTTCATTTGTTATCTGTAGAACAAGTTGTCAGCCAATTAAATATTTCCCTTTTTCTTACTTCAGATTGTTCAGTTGATATTCATTCATATTCAAGGTCATTTGGCAGAAGGTATCCTCTGAATAAGCCAGTCACAAGATTCTGCTTTTCTATGATTGGTTACTTTGGCTGATCATTGTATCAACAACCTGCATTATGTTCACCACTCTACAACTTCTTCTAGTTATAGATAGAAATAAAGTAAACCTCAGTCTCATACCTTTACAGATTTTATTATTTTATCTCTATGCTCCATTTCTTCTCACGTTAAAGAAAGAAAAAGAAAGTAAGGAGGGCATTGCGTGATCCTGAGTGGATTTGTAGATGCAAATGGGAGCGATTTCATGCTTTTGGTTGACGTTATCCTAATTTCTTCTTATATAGGGATTCTTAACCTGGAGTCATGGGACCCTAATGGATTTCAACGGGGTCAGGTGGAACAACATTGTGCGTGTTCAGGGAGTCGTCCCTCTCCGGCGACTGGAAATGTGGCTAATACGACATTACACGCCAATACGAATCGTAATGTAACTTTTATTTAAATAACGTGTGTTTTGGACAGTTGAATATAGTACGTGCTAGTGTAAGTTGGTAAATTTTCGTTTGTTTTCTTCCTTACAGAGCGCAGAAGGCGTAGAGGCTTCACGTCAGCGGTGGTTCTTTGGTGGAAAGCTTTTGAGTGACAAAATGCGAATAGAAGAGGCAAAGATCCCTCCCGGCTACATTGTACAAGTGATAGTAAATCAAGATGAGCTCTCGCGTGTTGACAGCTGAGGAAGATGCATTTGACCGGTAAGTCGGAACAAAATAATGTAATCGGCCTGTGAGTCATTCACCTTTTTGAACAACAAAAACCTTCCTGTTTGCAGGAAGGATAATTGTTGTGAGAAATTAAGTAGCGCTGCGAATCATTTAATGTTCGGTATGGCCATGTCAGTATTAGCTTGCAAAGTATATTAGTTGGGTTGCTTACCGTCAAAATTTGGCCTGATCGTTACATACTGGATTAAAGCACCAAAGTTCATACAGTAAACCTATACTACTCATACCCTACTGCCCATCCGCCTTCTTGAAATACGACGCCATATTGACTTTCGAGACACACTTATTTTCTCGAATACCAGTAGACTTTTCTTGAAAAGCAAGAAAATGAAAATAAAACGCTAATCGTTTAAAATAAGTTATACTGGCTCTGTCCCAAAATCAGTGTCACATTTGGACATTTTATTTTCAATATTAATACTTTTTCTTCAGTTTTGCAGTTAGCTGTACCAACGAGGACAATATTTGTGAACTGTATATGGCTGGTAAAAATTGAAAAAAAAAAAAAAAATTAATGCACCTTTTTAAAATTACGCAAAAGTTAATAAAGATGAGAGAGAAAATTTTACATCAAGTAAGCGTAAACGGCAAATGACAAATAGCAACCCGTAACGTCGTCTTACAATTTTTACTATAGCGCAGAGACATTGAAAAACTTAAAACACGGTGCCATAATCGCTGCGTCATTAAAGTGCATTGCATACAATCTCCCGATTGCGGAAGCAAGCAAAGTCCTCACGCTTATCTGGAAGTCCTTGTTATAATGTTGATGTTCAAAAGACAGGTAAATGTGGAAAAAAAAAAGAGAAAAGATTATAGTTAGAAACTCTTGGGGAGAATATGAAAAATGTTCCTTTGAATCAATCCTTTCCTGTCCATTCAGATTTCACCTATTATAATACCTATTCGGCCTGTTCCCATGTACATAAAAAAGTACTTATAGGAATAGGTCGAATATCTTGGTAAATATATGGTGTAGTAAAAAGTAATCCATTATTTTTGCATGACATTGAAGGCTTGACTTACCATAGTTAGAATGATCCGATTTAGGTCACATATGCGCCGTTTTGTTCGATAACGTGTTGCCATTTGGAAGGTAATATCATGATGCCTCTCTCATAGAAGCCCTTGTCCCTATTGGCAAAAAATTGAGACAGTCGATTTTCACAAGCCTCTCTTGAAGCGAATTTTTCACCAGCAAAAACGTGTTCGCCATGGACAGGAACAGATGGTAATCGCTCGGTGCCAGGTCCGCACTATAAGGTGGATGCATAAGAACCTCCCAACCAAGCTCCCAGAGCTTCTGGCGAGTCACTATCGATGTGTGTGGCCTGGCGTTGTCCTGGTGGAACACAATGCCTCTCCTATTGGCCAAAGCTGGGCGCTTCTGGGCGATTGCTGCCTTCAGACGGTCCAATTGTTGAAAGTATAGTTCCGAGTTAAGGGTTTGACCGTAGGGGAGCAGCTCATAGTAGATAATTCCCTGCCAATCCCACCAAACGCACAGCTAAACCTTCCTGGCCGTCAATCCTGGCTTGGGCACCGTTTGCGCCGGCGCACCGCGCTTCGACCACGACCGTTTTCGCGTGACGTTGTCGTAAGTGATCCACTTTTCATCACCAGT
>JAGDQP010001001.1:27684-57415 GCA_022664845.1 Lepisma saccharinum | reverse complement strand
TATATATATATATATATATATATACATCATACTGTTCTTCGTTTATGTTCTTAGCCACAGGGTGTTGCAGAGATGTTATCTCCTATATCAGTAACCACATAGCCAATTTAGAACATGATCCTATACATAACTATTTCTATCAAATATATTACATAAGTTAAAATTAGGGTCGGACAGTTCTCCTCCTCTTATTAGTTATTTTTTAAATATCTTGCAGTAATTCCTGTATTTGGTAATTGTATACAAGCATACCGGATAGGCATGTGGATTATGGCGACCAGCACCTCAACACGCTGTCTGTGGGAGATGATAACTCTAAGCTCCCTTTTCCTCTGCATTTTCAACACATTTCCATCCACGATCCCACCTTGTACTTACACGCTATACAGTTATTATTATCTCAAGTTCCGGAAATCTACGCGCTACAGCAGTCAGCTGTTCACCAGTTTTGATGCTTTGTCCGCTACGTGTCGCCACTGTCTCTTCAAACTTGTACTTTGTGAATACGTGAACTTCGCTCTCTTCCTCTCTACTTGAAAAAGTGTGAATACACGAAATATAGTGACTTTTTTATGTGAATGTGTGTGATCTAATGCGAAACTAAGTTGTAACGTGAAGAATTCCACGTAACTGAAGAGTTCAAGAGTTCTCTGTTGATTTAAGTTCTCATGATTTGTAAAACGAGCGATATTCATGTATTGGAAAATTACCAGTATGAGTAGTTTAGCTGCCTGCCGTTCTGGTTATTTGACATTTCATTAAGAGGTTTAGATTTAGATTTAATTTATTTAAATTGTATTGAAGGTCATATGATGCATAATACATCTTATACATATGTAATAATTGCTCTTCATACAGTAGACAAAAAACTTACTAGGTCTATGTTATACTGTATTTATCTAGCATTGTTTGAGAGTCTAGAAGATATGTTAGTTTCTCTATCTTTTAAGCCGTCTTCTCGTAAGAAGAAGAAATTCTGTAGGAATTTCGCAAGTGCTATAATTTCTGTTTTGTCTTTGCGTTTAAAATTTCGCTTATCTCTCGGTCACGTTCGTGATATTTACACCCCAACCCTACGCGTGCTTCATACAATTGTTTGCTTTCATGCAGAATGTGTTCTTCCGTTTCTAATTGACCACATAAGGCGGATAAACGATTTCCCTCATCGTCCTTCGGGCTTTTTCGTCTATAAATACCCATTCAAACCATTTCAATGACCCTTCTTTGCCCCCTCCCCAACTCTAACTACGCTTCTGTACCGTTTTACAGGTGTTTCTAGAGAAGCTTTGTTTCTGCAATCCGCGTTTAAATTTTCAATTGCTAGTCTTCTACTTTCTCCTTTATTAATTTGAACGTTTCTTTTGGTTGCCTTTCAAGCTTGTCTATCAGATTGGCCATATTTATCTCCTTTAAAAATTTAAGAACTCTCATTAACTAGTTGTTACTGGTTTCTGTGTTTCGTTTGATAGTCCAAGCACCTTCACCGAGCCGCTGCAGCTCAGGTGGTAGAGCGTTGGCGTAGCATTCGGGAGGTCCTGGTTTCGATCCTAGAGGCCGACCATTTGACTGAGGTTTTTCCTCAGTCACACCAGGCAAATACCGGGATGGCACCTTCAACATAGGGCCTGGCCGACACCTTCCCGAATCCTTTCCCATCCCCTATCCCGGCCTGAGCCTTAGATGCGTAAAGGCCATAAATACAATTCAATTGTATTCCAAGCATCTTCTTTGAATTTCCCTCACATTGTGCTTATTGGATGCCTCCCTGTTTCTAACAGTACTGTACTGTTACGTGCCGATTGGACTACCCCCAAAATCTGTTTAACGAATTTCGAACCTGCTTTGTTAGTTATTTTGTCGACATAATATTTGTGCACCAGTACAGTAGTATAGGTTGCAATAGTGTATTAGATGTTCGTTTGGCTAATTTCCATGGAACACTGTCACGTCTGTTCAGTGTTGTTCGTGTCATGAACGTGCCTTGATCAGTGATGGTTGCTATTTTTTTCTGGTGGTCATTTCATGCTCCATTGTATGAAAGGTTTACAGCTCTCAACAATTTCTAGATCATTTCCCTGGTATTTTACTCTACTCTAAGTTTACAGTCTGTATAATACATTCCCAATGTGTTTAATGCTCGTTGCAACCTAATTACCGCTTGAGACATTATTACTAAATCATCAGCATATAGTAGTACTGGAATGGGTAGTTGTAGTATGTGTGGTGGGTGACTGTCAGTTTTTTTCATAGATTTGATTGTAATTTTTTCTCCGCGATTAATATTTCACTGTCTCGAATGGGGTCAAAATTGTCGGAATTGGTTGTGTTGATTCCCATGTATCTCTACTATCAAGAATGTTGTTAAAGTGACCCTCCCATATCTGTGTGGAAATATTCTGTTCAGGTAATCCCTGATAGTTAGTTCCTCGAATCATTCGCCATATTTCCCTGTGGTCACTTTCATTTAAGGTCGCTTGTAACTTCCGAAACTACATTTTGATTCATTTTTTCGTACTGTTTCTGCATGTCTCTGTATCGATTACGCTTCCGTAACTATCCGGTTAGTAAAGTTTTGTCCACCCTATTTCATTTGAACTTACGCAGCGCTATGGCCTCATAATGACGCGCAGTGACACAGTCCGAATCATACCATTGATTTTGATTTTTGTTTTTGTTTATGGTCGTATCAACCCGCAGAATAGAATAATTTGTTCAGTATAGAGTTTGCCGTCTCGATGTCTCAGTTGTTTGTTTACATGTGAATTGATTTATTGTATAAAGCCTTGTTAAAGAGCTGTGTGGAATATGCTTCAACTTAAGTTCATTGTTTTTTTGCCTTTTGAATTTTAATGTGTCGTGTACTCGCTCTGTTCTGTTAGTGTATGAGTGTCCGTTTCATTTGTGCGCCGAGAGAAAGTATTGTGGTCTGTCATATTTACTTTAGTGCCGTTGTTAATGGAAGCTACTAAGGATGTCTTTCTGAAAGCGAAGATAGCGATGAGACCTGAAAACTTCATAAATATATTAAAGAAAGGGTGTAAAGAGGAAGGTCCATAAAGCCTTCGAATCAGATAGATATCTACATGACACCTGCACCTCTTTCTACCAGTCATTATGATCTTCGATAGTTTGGCTCCAGAGTTGCTTCCCAACGTTGACAATCTGTGACCCTCCAGCAGCGTAGGAGGAAAATCTGTGTAGCGGACTCGATTTTCACATCACATGAATTTATTTCCTTGAAAAGTATTCTACTAAGATTTTAAAACCTTCAGTGTATAGGCCTTAGTGTGGTGTCTTCTGCCGTTTTTCTTTTCAGTTCTGGTATATCTTTATATAAGAATATTTCGTTATGAAACGAGTTACAATTGAAAAAACTTTGACTCCTTTGTGTACATTCCTCCGTTGTGTTGTTTATTGAGTTCCAATTTCATTCATGGCCTTTAGGCAACCATTTCCGGGATGAGAATGGGAAGAATGTCGGTCAGGACCTAGTTCCGAAGGTGCCATTCTGGCCTGGTGTCACTGAGGGAAAATCCTGGAATAAACTCAGCAATGCCGGGATGGTACCTCCAGAATAGGCCGATTACCTTCTAACATCCTGTCCCCCGGCCTGAAAGGCCTAAAAGCCATAAATAAATTTAAACCAGGATAGACGATCGCTGGGATCGACCGAGTATCTCCGGAATGTGAAACCAGCTCTCTGTCAACTGAGTAGTGTGTTGAGATAGTTCTGTGTATGCGAGATGCTCTTACTGTTATTTCAATTCTTACTGTAATGTTAACAAAACATTTTACAAAAACGAGAAATCTAGTCATATGACAGTTTCTAGCTGCTTTTTATCTTGGTAGCTTTTCAAACATGACTGGCAACACTGGGATTGCTTTACAGGTATGATGATGTGAAATGGAGTAGCAAGGACTTTGTTTTTTCTTCTAAAGTACTGTGCAAGATCATTTAATACGGTTAATTCCAATAATCTCCTATTTTTAACAAGGCGGGTCCGCAAGTTGCGATTAGCGGATCACCCCTCTGGTTACATGCCGAATACACAACAAACAACTCAGAACAAAAAATGAGGATTAAGAAGTAGCTGTAATTTGTAGTTTTAAACCAATGTAAATTCAATCTAATATACATCAAACACTTCATAATATACAATCCTTCCTTACTTTACAGAATGCGAGGAAAAAAGAAAATATTTCTCGGTCCGCCTAAAAGTAAGTGTAGAGATGAGCCACAAGAATTAACATAGTGGCTTATATTTCAAGATAATTACTGAATACAATCAACACAGAAAATAGGACAGACGACAAGTTACAAGTGTTCCTAAAAAATATCTCTTCATATCAAACAGTATTGTTTGAGCAAGTGTGTAGCATCTGCCTGACTACCGTGAAATACGTAACGCATCCCCCGTAGTCAAGGCGGTAACATTTCAGACTTCGGATAGGCAGTGGGTGGGTATGCGGGTTCGAACCCCGTGATCGACCAGCAGCCTGACTGAGATTTACTAGGGTTTTCCTGTTTCACGAAGCAAATATTGTGATGGCACTGTAAATCCCTATCCGACTTCTTCCAAATCCCGGCCTGGGCCAAAGATGCCAAAAGGTCATAAATTCAGATGCAAACATCTTATAAGCCAAAGGACTATATCTCAGCCATTTTTTTACCAAATTTGAAGATTAAAACACTAAATTAAAAGTCATAAAACATGTAAAAAGTTACTACCCTAATATTTCCATGAAATTAGCCAGTTTTGAGTAAATGCTATTGATATGTGATTGCCCCGTTCTAAAATTTGAAAATGTATACGGGTAGATACAACCGTATATGTAAAACTTGGGTAAACTTTGTATTATGGGCCGTTTTAGTAACGCTTGACTTCAGCCCATCATGATTCTAGTAGCTGTTAAGTTCATGAAATCCTCAAACATCCATGACCCAGCCGTGATTCCAACCCTCAGACCACACGGCTTCCGCGGTCGGCACATGTACATATACATGTGTTGTTCAAAATGATTGACAACGTTTTATCTTCGTTTAAAAATGAACGATCAAAATGAGTGTATTGGTACTCTAGAAACACGACTTCGAATGTAGATGTCCAAAATTTCAATATGGCGTAGTCCAAAGTACCAGATGGACTGGTCAGATACGTCCCTACTAGACGAATGTATCAGTAGAATAGATTTACTGGACGAAGTTTGGCGTTTTAATATAATGTGTAACGATCAAGTCGCTAATGAATTACTCTAGATAGGGTAGGTAGTCTTTTTTGTGTTCAGCTGTATTTGCACAGTAGATTTACAAGACTACAACTGATTTTTGTTAGTTACTACGTTCCGCATTGAACAGCATTGCCGAAGATGGTTACTAACATGTCTATAAATTGTTCGTGCGAAGTTCGGGATAGCTTCAGGTTAAATGTGTCGCAGTAACATCATATTTTCATGAAAATGCGGTAAGAAAGTTAACATGCGGTAGTTCGTTTAATGAAGCGTGTGTGTGTGTGTGTGTGTGTGTGTGTGTGTGTGTGTGTGTGTATGTATGTATGTATGTATGTATGTATGTATGTATGTATGTATGTATGTATGTATGTATGTATGTATGTATGTATGTATGTATGTATGTATGTATGTATGTATGTATGTATGAAGTCGCTCGTTTGAATTTTCTCATTAGAACATCAATATAAATTGTTATTCTTTTGACAGGCTGTCTTCCCGTTTATTTTCGTTGACAAGAATAATATTGCTTTCAATTTCATTTGAGACAGTAAGTCTCTGTACCTTCCATTATCGTAAAAGGTGACTGAAAGGACCTGGCGACAAGAAAGGCATTTGGCTGCAAAAGTAACTTACTGAAAAATGACAAACCCCAAAACGTTAACCCTGTAAAGGGTCGTTTCTGTTTATATGAGAGAAAGAGGCAGGGAGAATATTAATCTGGTGGAATCCATCTTCGTCCTTGCAGGATTGTGTAAAAGTTTAAAGAACAGTGTCAACCAACAACGTTATATCGCTTACATTATTGTGTTCTTGGATGCAAATAAAAGTACTAGATCAAAAACTAATGTAGCTTGATGGGTTGAAATGCACCGACATAAGGAACTACAAGTGTTAGATCTAGTCACTGTCTGGAGTGCATACGAAACTCAAAATAACTTTTCTTGTCGTGGTACAACGGTGATAAGTATTTCGAATGGTCCCGTGTTAAAATGATATTGGAAATGAAAAATACGAATGTTGTGAGTTGTATGTTGTAACGTTTAAATACTGTAAATTCCATGTATATTCATTTTAGTAGTTCGTAAGCTGTGATAGAATTGGTACTTGCGTGTAGATAATTAAATGTCCCTATTTTGTAAGTTTCGTTAGATATTGTTAATAGTAAGATAAGTTAAAATAAATTTTATGGGCCGTAACAGCACTATGGCTTACGCCCATCCCGATATTGTTAATAGTGTTCAAGTTATTTTTAATTATTTTTTTCTTTTAAATGGAACTTACTATATTAGTTTTTGAGTTTCAGCTGTGTATCTCATAACATATCTCTGAGTTTGAGATCTGAATTGTTAACTCAGAAGTTGAATGGGTCGCTGTGGATCAGTGGTAGAGCGCTCACCTCTTTTGTCTGGGGTCTTCGGTTCGATCCCCGGCTTGTGCCATGTGGACTTTGTGGTGGACAAATACTGTGTATGCTTGTTTTTTTTTTCGGGGTTCTCCCCGATTCCTCCTACTTTCTTCATTCCACCAATTCTCCCATCATCGTCCATTCGGCCTGAGTCAAAGTTACCTAAAGACCTTAAAATCAAATTCAGATTAAGAAGTTGAATATTTTGGTCCACCTTTTGATTGCCTGATGCCAGAAATAGTAGTAGCTGTCTATAGTTATCCTTCTATTTTGCGAATCGTGCAAACAATGTTGCCAACTTAACCAGTTTGTGACTAAATTAAGCTATTTTTCTATACTCGTTTAGCTATAAAAATAAGTTAGTTTTCTATTGTTGATATAATCACTATCTATTTCTGCTTTAGCTGCTGTAAAACCGTCAACTTTCTCTATTCATGATTTTACATGATTTAGAATCTGTGGTTTGGTTATTTTAATAGTCAGCTATTGGCAACATTATATTTCTTTAAAAAATATCAATAGTGTATATGTTGTAAGAAAATAAAATATTTTCCATCATAAAGCAAAGACGGAAATCACTTGGATTTCGTGGAACTACTATGAATCAATTATAAACTGTTAAGAAGCATCTCTATGTATTGTAATGAAAGCGTGGTCGCTGTAACATTTCATTTGAAAGTTTCCTGTAATGTTGCAGTATCGTTTACCAGCAGTCAGCGTATTGTTTATCTTGTGTGGAGTACACATTAAAATATGCTTAAAATCAATCGCCACGCGTGGTGTTATTCATTTGTTCGTCACCAGAGTAGCCAACGTTAATCAGAACTGTCAAATGAAATGAAGGGTGTGAGGCAAAAACATGGTAACCCACAAATGTTTATTTTTTGAGTTATTCAGCACCCGATGGAAAGGAATCATACCGCGTCGTTTAATGTTGTCTAACTTCAAATTGTGCTCCAGAGATGGCAGCAATATTTACTTATGGTAAGCCTATTGTAACATTTTGGGATTCATAAGATGGTAACCAACAATTAAGATGGCGGGAAACGAGGAGCAGTATACCAGCTTGCCACTAAAAAGGAAAAGAATTTGTAAATTAAACATTTCTTACAGCCAGTTTAGTGAAAAGATGTATTCTTGAGTGACTTAGGTAGCGAATATTATGGTATAAAAAATAAAACATGGTAACCCACACAGCAGCATGAAAAATAGAAATTCGTTATTTTGATTTGGTACAATTATTTTAAGCCTTTTATGTATAGCTTTACGTGAAAAATCAGCTTTCAGCCAATGAAAATGACTTGTGCAGCAGTAAAAATCGAATTTCTTACAAGTTTAACATTGTGGGTTACCATGTTCTTGCCTCACCCCCTTCAAATGTTATATCTGCTCTACTATAGTCCATTCTCTTCATACTTGTATCACAGTTTGAGTAATTTTGTTCTTACCTTTTAGGTCGGCGCAATGTTCTACCGGAAAGCATGAAATTCAAAAAGATTCACTGTGTCATCTCTCATCCGGAGTAAATGTGTACTTGTGTTACATAGAAAGGAAAATTGGTGTACATGTAATCTCTCACGTACACTAACTTCTCTAGCATCTCAAGACCGCTAAACTTAACGAAGACAGAGCAGGTACATCAAAGGCATCTCTTAATGAAATCGGACGTAGTAGCAATTTGGTCTTCTTGAGAGAAAGAGGAAAAAGAAATAGTTCCAACATGTTCATTTTTAAATAGCATATGTTAACTAGACTCGTAACTAAATAATAGCATAATAGTGTTACCTCCTGTCCGGTCCGCATAATTTACAATCATCTAGTCGTTTCTGATATGCCAGAAACAATTGGAAATAAATATTGATTCTTTATCCTAACTTATTGTGTAGCGTGACACTTTTTGGTGTCATTTTGGAGAAAAAAAAAAATGTGTATAGCATAATACGGTTAATATTGTATACATTTAGTTAGTTTTTTTATACTGTTGAATATAGAGTAACATCGAAGTAGCAACAGTTATAGAAGTTTGTGAATTCCTAAAATGAGAAACGTAAAACGTTTTTGAGTTAATCTCTTAAACAGAGAGATGTAAATTGTCACATTACTCTACTATTACTAGACAAATATCGTAAATGATAGTCCAGCAATTTTTTTGTAAGGAAACATTTCGTTGATTCTTCGTTTTTAAAGGGTATTGGTGGGGAAATTTAGCGAAAATTGGGTATAACGAAAGGCATATTGCCTGATAAGCGCTCTGTTGTTTCTTTAGTAAATTGATCAAGCGTTCTTTTATCGGTAATATGTCTGAAATCACATTCTATGTTGTCTGGTTTGGTTGCTTTTAGTTTCAACTTGTTTGGAAACTTTTTTTTTAATCTCAGAAAGTCGTTAGTTTTGTGAAGTTGCGACAACGGGAGAATGGTTGCGACACTTTTATTTTTTTATTGCATTCGAAGAAATATCACTCATTTTGATATTAACGTACTCAATAGATACATATACTGATATTGTTTTGGGAAATGCTTACAAGAAATAATAAGAACACTGGAGATAGTTTAAATAACTTTGATTTACAAGTTCCATTTGTTGGTATGTATGTAGATTCATAAAGCGAAAACACTCAGAAAATATAGCTCATTCAGTGTTGCTACTTTCACTCTCACTGTACAATTAAATATAAACATATCATTAATATCGATCTACAAAAGTCAAATTCAAAATATAATTAATTTATAAGATGTTTCTTTCTCTCTCACTCTCTTTTTTAATTATTATTTTTATTTATTTATTTACTTACTTACTTACTTTAGAAATTTTTGTTCAGCTCACGTATAAGAATTTATTGTCTGCAATGGCAGGTTTGTCTTTTAGTGGGCTTTAAAAAGCTTATGCTGTCTTCTTAAAGTCGTCAAATGACCCTTGAGTTTTAAAATAGTACGTTTTGCTGTTTGCAAGTTTCTAGTGTGTTCACTTGGATTCCGTCACATTTAGTTGCGATTTTTTTGGTGTCATTAGCATCGACATTTAAAATTCGAAAAACTTGAAAACACACGAACAAGCCTTGGTGAGAAATGAAGTTAAAAGAAGGACGAAATCAGAGTTTTAAAAGTATTACAGACATATAAGGGATTTCGATAATGAGAAATTGTGTCAAGCCATTAAGAAAGTCCGCTTTGTGTACTCTAATTGTACCTCTTAAATAAGTGAGGTACGAGAGATACTCGAACGGGAAGCTAAAACACAAACTTCCCGACTCGTGTCATGTGGGCTTTGTGGTGGACAAACATCGTGTGCGTGGGTTTTTTCGGAGTTTCTCTCACTTTTTTCATTCCACCAGTCTACTCATCATCCATTCGGCCTGAGCCAAAGGTGCCTAATGGCATTAAATACAATTCAAATCAAGCATAAATAGATCTGATAGAAAACTTCAGGACTGGAAAAAAAAGTGGGGGAGTGGAACACATCGTTGGTCCATGTAAAGAAACATCCAAGAACAAAAACTGAGACAATTATAGTTTGTTTGAATTGTTAATAACGTCCTAAATGAACTTGTGAGCTTCTGAGGACGGAATCTGCACTTCTTAAAGTAAGCTCTGAGTGTTTGCGTTCAGCAGACCCCACACGTTTTGAAACGCGGAATCACGCATGCAGAAAACGATCATGCCAAAGATTCTGGTAAGCAGTGAGATTTCCCAGTTCTGCAAAGACAGCTGAAAGAATTGACTGTGAAATATGCCAATATGTTATGATATCACTATCGGAGGATTAAATGAATATAGGGGATAATATGCATAATTGAATAAGAAATGAACACACACTGCAGACGAAACCCAAATGCAAAACTAAAGGATAATTTGGCGACTGCCAAAGGCCTTACTCGGTCGGAAAATCCTGTAAAAAAAAAAGTTAAGTGGATTTACAAGACAATTCGTAAAGAGTAGCCCGTAAACAGAAGATCATCAGTAATTTTTAAATATCTGTACGGCATGAGTGATAAAATGTTATACTGTACCGTACTTTTTTTTTTTAATCGTGAGTTTTAAATTCAAAAAATATATAAACCAGTTTTAATGTTAGTTATATATTAATGTGCAGGGATGTCTAAAGTAGTGACGTGCTAAATCTGAATGAGGTATATGTTCGATGCTGTGGCGCGAGTCTGTGCGAGTGTCTGGCTGTAATGAGTTCTTAAAATTTCATAAATTGTTTTATAGAAAGAAAAAAACGAGGAGTGCGTGTTTATGAACTTGTGTACTCTTCAAATGTGTTGTAATTATGTATGTGTACAAAATGTTGGGGAGTAAAAAAGAAAAGCACCATCACTGGAACATTCTAACAGTCACAGCTCTAATATGCAGGGCATTTGCCAAAATTACACATTGAATATAGTACGAATTGTTTTTGTTTTCACATTCTCGGCGAAATTTTAACATTTACACTGACTGTACTGTTGTGAAACACACAAAAAAGCCAGTGAGACTCATGCATTTTTCTCATCCTAATGTTCGCTTGAATTTTTAACTGAAATACAGAAAAATAAAAAGGGCTGTAACGTGGGGGAAATTTTCCTTTGTTATCCCATTGGAGGAAATATTTATCTAATCTCTGAAGGTGGAAACACAAAAGCATAATAGGGTATTAGGTTTATTTTTAGTAACTTATTCTCCAAGACTCGTGTGAATAAGAATAATTATCACATCTCGTGTTATAAAAATTGTACTGACCGTGTTCGTTTACTTTCAGTAGTTGGAAACAAATACTAACAATTGAAAGGAACAGACCATTTCTTTTATGTAGAAAATCAGACTGTATGTAATAAAACTGTTTCTAAGATAAAATTATTTTACTTCAAAGTAACATCATTTTTTTTTTATTTTTTTTTTTCAATGATTTATCCTTTTTTCTTTCCTCAGAACGAATATTAATATAGATACGAGGTTTCGAAATAGAACTTCTTATTTTAAGTTTCGTCACTTTTCTCATTTCCTGAGAAAAACATAAAAACATTGTGGTTAATCGTTAGATTAACCTTATTGAAACTTGTGCAGAAGCAGAAGCGAATTTACTTACGTTATTGAAAGATATTTACTCATCTCGTGATGTCTTTTCTTTCTGTCTTAGCCTGCAAGTTTTCTTTATACTGTTAATGAACTACACCATCGTTTTCCTCTTCCTCTTTTTCCTTCGGCCACTCAATCTTCAGGATACAAATTCTGCGGGTTTTTTTTTTTTTTTTTTTTTTTTTTTTTTTTCAAGATTGCTGCTTTCTCACCTACGCAGTTCACTTTCTTCCTCATCACATCACTTTTGTACACATATGTTTCTTTCTTATCTTGTCTATGTCTGCATTTCAAAGACTTCTAATCGTGTCGTCTTTCCTTAGTCCACGTTTTTATCTCTCAATTAACTTTTTTTTTTCGCTCCACAAGAGCTTTTATACATTTTAAATTCTGATTTATCTTCGCAAATACTTTCTTGACAATTTTTTTTTTTTTTTTTTTTTTTTTTTTTTTTTTTTTTTCAGTACTTTTATTCATAATTACAATAAAAATCCAGGACCTGAGGACTGCCGGATTTTTTTTTTTATGTATATGTGTACTGTATATATTAAAAGTGATTTGGGAATTTATAAAGATCAGTTTTTAATTTGTATTTTTATTAATTTTCTCACTAGTTAATTAATTTTCTAATTTATTAAACATTCATTTTAAAGATTTTTAATGCCAATAAGCAAAAAAGATCGCCAAAGTGTTAAAAAATCCAACTAATGCATTGTAATCCAGCGTGAATATACGTACCAGGTAACCCCTACTCTGGTCAGACGGTAGTAAGCATGACCAAACATCTGATTCTGGAGTACAGCGCCGTTAAAACATAAACGTCGCCTCCAGAAAACAATAGCGCGCCAACGCGGTAAATTTTTCAACATTCATGCCGTAAAACTGATGGAACCAGAATATTGATTTTTTGTATTGTCAACTTGTATATATATATTTCTTTCTAATTCCATTCCTTTCTCTTAATTCTAAAAAAGAAAAAAAAATCAATGATTCCAAACTTCTATCACATGAAAGTGACTGTTTCGAATCCTCAATACTATTTCGAATCTTTTAGTTGAACAGGGTAAGAAAGTTTCCGAAAGAATCTCTCCGAAAATCGATCCAAACCGAGGAGCATGTAAAAGTATGCCATATTTCGTTGTTATGCAGACATTTACGCGTTTGTTGCTAATTCATGTAACCCATCTTCAATGAAGACGAGCTATTGTGCACGCAAGTACCGCTTTTGAGACGATTGGCTTACGTAATTTAGTATATTGATTGGATGTAACCCAGGGACTGGTTAACATTGCTCGATAATAGTAGGTCCCGTCTTAGAGACTACATGCTCGATTACAACTAAACCACTACTCCTTTATCAGCTGGTTGTGTGAAGGATCAACCAGGGCCAAACCTACCTTTACGCTTGGCTTCCCATGTTTTCCACATTTCCTCCGACAAACTGCTGAAATAGTACGTACAATAGAAATTTTGTCCTTGATGGGTGTGTTCGCCGAGAGACGTCTTCTCTGAGTCGCCACGAGCTTAGACCATAGATACCTGAGCATCCCATAATTGTAAAATTAATGAAAATTAAATTGCTATTCATCTTTATTTAATTAACATTAATGTGCAGTAAGTCTTAAGTCTATGGCCTAAGTCAGTCTCAAATCTGATAGATGACATCCTTCGGCGAGCAGTTCTCCAAGATGATTATGGAAAAAGTAGTGGCCAGGAACTTAGTTTAGGTATTATCTCGTCATTCGTCTGGTGAATCTGAAGAAAACCTCGGTCAGGGTGGTCGGCATCAGGACTTGAAGACGCGTCCCTCCTCAGTTATGATCTAAAGTAATGATCATCATTAATTTGGTTAAGGCACTTAGTAGTGTAGCTGATTAATGATGATTGCCTGAACATCGAGAAGTCCCGGTTTATTAGTGTCCATTGTATTCTGTTGATGATGCGACCTGTCTAGAAACTAGTTCTTATATGAAATTAACTAACTTCCGAAATGAAGCAAATATACTACAAAACCGGAAGTGAGTGATGGTTAAGAAGGCAATGCAGGTCATAATTTTACCTCCTAGTTTCACGTTACTTGTGTGATTTCCGTATTAAATGATAAGTGAAAGCGAGACATAAAATGACAACTTTTTACATGATATAAATTTAATTCCATTGATTTTATTTGTTAATTTTACATTAAATTTTCTCCCCGAATTCGCAAACACATGCAGACTCAGATTGCTGGTGTTAACGATTAATTGTGGAGGTGGCATGCAAAAGCGAACATGTCCAAAATTTGTAAAAATTAGATACGATATGGAATGGTACTTAGAGGATAAGCGAAATGTCGATATAGCATGAAAGTCGCGCAAACACGAACGTCCCCAATGATACAAGCTTGTGAAAATACTAGATACTGGACATGTTCGCTTTTGCGTGTCACCTCCTCAATTATCGTTACTAGCTGATTCCTAAGTTGTGCCAAAATTGGGGCTATTTCATGGCGGGGTGTACTTCACAAGTTTCTAACGCTTTCAGTGTCCTGTTGTACGTAGAAAAACAATGATTTCAGTTTTAATAGAAGACTGAGAAAAGTGTGCCATTCTGTCGTTTAAAATACAATATTATATGAAAAGATAACTTCTATATTCATTTCAGCGTAGCCAACATGTTAATCGATCGAAATTCGACCTAAGTAGTTAACTCCACGTAGGCCCTATATATATAAATATATATCCCACTAGGAAATTACACCTTTTTAGTGACTAAATGGAGATTCAGAGTAGGAAGATTTATTTATTTAACGATCTTTAGATAAAGCCCAATTTAGGTCATTTTACACGAGATTTATTTAACTACAAAATGGCCAGGGAACAGAGAGGATTTTGACTGTTCTGGACCCACTGAAGCTTCATTGAAATCTTATTTATCTTCTCTGTGAAACGCCCTTCATGTTCTTCTTCTTGTTCATGGTAGGAAATCACGCCCACCCCCACATTTGCATTGTTTATGTTCATAAGATATCTTCAGAGAAAGGAAATAGTTTTGTCTGCGTAATTCCGTATTTATTCATCTTGAACTGACGCGAGAAAATTACTTTTATCAGGGTTTTAACCCTAGACGTCATTTCCTGGGCAAATCAGTTGACTGAAAAAATATATATATATTGATAGTAACACCAACACAAGTATCGTTAAAGCATCAAGGTGAAGAACTGGTGGTATTTAAATGCAAATGTTCTTCACACTTTAGGAGTAAGGAAAATTTGGGTCATAAGTATATTTTGGTTGGGGCATAAGTCATAGCAACCAATTTTATTTTTCTTGAGAATGCTTCACCAGCACGCAATTTCGAAATATACAAAGTAAAGGTGCCACTGTTCGGTACTATTAAATTTATGAACAGTGCAGGTCATGTGTACCAGGGGTAGGTAAGGACGGGGCGCGCACACCGTAGAAACCTTCAAAGTAATTTCTCAGAGCAACCACAACACGCAACCAGTGATGTGGGAGGCATCAAATACTGTCCACCCAATTAGGTTGCAGTCGAAACATCGCGTCCCCACGTAACGACTGTTCGGTACATCAAGGCATTATTACGCACTGCTTTCACCAGCTCCTTGTGGCATTCTCTGGTAGTGTGCCCTCGGAGAACCACATTAAACGCAGTTCACGCCAAGTAACTTCCATCCTGCACGATGATTGACTCACCACTAATTTTTTCCGCGCCTTGCGTGCGATAATTGTAAC
This sequence comes from Lepisma saccharinum, assembly GCA_022664845.1. Lineage (NCBI taxonomy): Eukaryota > Metazoa > Arthropoda > Insecta > Zygentoma > Lepismatidae > Lepisma > Lepisma saccharinum. The sequence continues at coordinate 41,990 of JAGDQP010001001.1, read as the reverse complement.
ACACACTGCCATCTAGTGACATCTTTACATACTGCGGACGACATGCTCTTTGGGGCTTACTATCATATGTTGTCACATTTATATCTTGAAGATGAAAAAAATAGTTCGCATGAGTTATGCCCCAACTCTCGTATTAACATTCAGTTTGAAGATTAAACTGCAATTTGGCTACAATCTTCAAGAAAAAGGTATTTGTTTAGTTTGGTTTACGATCAACAAGTTTGAGTTTAGACTACTTAAAGAATGATCGAAAATCAAAATACAGTAGTAGTATTGAGCGACGAAGCCTATAGGACGATTTTCTTGAAACGTTGCCATATACAACTGAAATAAAAATGTAAAAATTTATATTTTTGAAACTTAAATTTAGTATCAGTAAAATGGGTTAGATTTCGATATTTTTTTCCCAGAGATGTTCTGTTAATCTAACCCGCTGCACTGCTTGTCTAAATACTCTGTATGTATATTTAATTGTTAGAAATAGAAAGAGTTTCTTTTTAGAATCTTTTATGCACTTTATAAATTGACAAAACATTGTTGTCACAAAGGCTAAGCACAGTTTACTGTCGAGTTTCCATGTGAGTTAATAAGCATTAAAACAAAAACAACTCTAGATAACTCAGCCTATTAGATACAAGAAGGATAAGTCATGTATTTTTGTGCTAATTTTGAAGAAGGCGTTATTAGAGATATCAAAGTATTATAAGCTCCTGAGTCCTCTATTTCCTATTGCAAATTCAGCCATTGTAACTTTCATGACATAATTGTATCCTTCTTTACTGAAAATCGTTGTATCCTCGGTTGCATCAAATGTTACAATTTGCGGAAAATGGCCCATATATAATTAATATGTTAGCATACAATTTAGTTAGGAAATGTTTCTGCAATTCACTAATTTCAACTTTTCTTCCCTCATCTAGCTATACTTAGTTTTATTATAATTATTCCAGCAAGATATTAAAGTGTGGGCTTTTTTTAATGTAGCATCATAGTTCGCCCGTATCTGAAAAGCTTTTATTCAAGATATTATATGTCCCAATGAAATAATTTCAAAGCCATGGCCTTCTAAAGAAAGTGGTGCTTATCAAAAAGAAGTCAACCACATTTGAGCAGCGTTTCATTAAACTAACAACAGGATTTAGTAACTTGATAACTATTTGCAGTAGATCAGTTATATTTACGTACTGAACTTTTTTTTTTTAATCAGATTATCCATTTGTGGCTCTTAATTCAACATCAAGGTTGCTAGAAAAATTGCGGTACATTTCTGCGTTGATTATTTGAAACCTGAGGCATGTAACTATCACTGGTCAGTTGTAAATAATTCCGAAGTGATTGAGTTCATAACATATTACTCAGGTGTGGTTCACATGTTTCGGTGCGCACCACCGTCTTCAATAGACTATAACTGTGGAAATATTTCTCTGAAAATTTTAAAATTTTGTATTAATGTCATTCAGATATGGGTGAATGATATGTTAAATTTCAGCCAAATCAACTATGACCGGAGGGGCCACGTGGCTCAGTTGGTAGAGCGCTCACCTCTGGTGCTAGGGGTCGTCGGATCGATCCCTGCTCATGCCATGTGGGCTTTGTGGTGGACAAACACCGTGAGCGTGGGTTTTCTGGGGGTGTTCCCGTTTCCTCCCACTTTCTTCATTCCACCAATTCATCCCATCATCATCCATACGGCCTGAGCCATAGTTGCCTAAAGGCCTTAAAAATTCAAACTTATGACTGGAAAGCCCTGATCAAACTGACAAAGAACGCCCCATGTTTAAGATACGTTAAGTATAGTCCTAACATAATCTCAAAGGTGTCTTGTAGATATATGTAAACAATATGGTCTTATAATACTGGGTTGTGTCCTGCTGGTTGTGTTATGTATATCTACTATGACCTCCATACTTGGGAGGTATAACAGTGTGTCTTTAGTACCTGAGTATAAACCGTTTTGCGTCGTATTTGTTCTGCTTGTGCCTGAGTATTGTTGGCCTCTGGCATCGAATATGTTAAGTTCCACTTCTTTGAGTGTAAGTTGTAATCATGTTATACTTGTTTGCTCGTGAAAGTAGCTAATATTTTCTGGTTTAGACGTCAGTTTATTTGTATGTGAATAATAATGTCGTTAAAAGCAAGTAGCATTTTGTCGTTGTAAAAGTCGTGTATATATATACAACACAATTCTAAAGACAGTTTATGCTGATTTAGGTTTTACATTATTAAGATATGTTATTATTATATTTGTATGTTATATGTGAAGCTAAATAAGGTCCTGTCAATATGCTATTGAAAAAAAAAAAAAACATTATTCTGATTGTGAATTCCATGTTATAAGTACACTGGTAATGTGCAGTTTGTTCAGTTCCGTAGTATTATTTTTCCAATAAATATATTTTCTGATTTCATAAAATAAGATAGAAAAATGGTACTTACATGTTATGGCACAAAGAGAGGTGTACATAAGTTTCAGAAACACAAAAGAAAAGCGGGAACGGGCAACGTTTCGCCGAGGCGTGTTCACAGAATAGGATAAGAGATGGACAGAGCGGACATCCTAGGGAGCCGCCATGTTATCAACACGGCAGAATGATTTAACATTTATGTGTGTGTATGAGTGAATCCTTTGATACGTTGTTACAACCAACAGATCCTATTGTGATGTGAACTTTAATTGAATATCCGTTGTAAATTTATTCAGATGTAAAATGTTTTGCAAACAAATGATACTTATAAGTGAACATTCGCAAGTGTCTGCACGTAATATTAACGAAACCAATATTATTAGAAAGTATGCAAGTTAACACAGAAATTTTTTTTTTTAAGACTTTAGGAGAAATTTCCCATGAAAGGTACATGTCAAGAAGAAGAATACCAATAATCTAGATATACCTGGGTAGGTTCAAACCTGAGACTTCTAAAATGGTATTTTTAAATTTATTTCTTATTTTCTTTGTAACGATTTATTTATCCTCGTCTTAACTTTTTTGTGTGTTAATTTTTATACTTTCTAATTAGCATGGTTTCGTTGACACTTTAAAATGTTTACTTCGTATATACAGGACAGTTAAATACTGTCATTTAGCTGTTAGATACAATTAATGAAACGTGAAACAAATTAGTTTCTGTTGTGAAGATATTGTGGGTTTACTGACGTAAGTGTGTGTGTGTTTGGGGGAAGGGGCGGGGGGGGGGGCAATACAAAATTTTAATCTATTCCTGGTTTTCAAATTTGTGCAAGTCTGAACGATGCCTTACGAACACGAGATTGTTCTAATTTAAATGTCACGTATATGTTGAATATTTGCGTGAAATAAAATGTATACATTTTCAATGTGACCTGTGTATCACGGTTATTCTCAGACTTTTAAGATTCGCTGTATACTGTACGGAGTAGCTTCTCTGCTTCCCGGCTTATTTTTATCCTTTAGAAGGACATCATAGCTTAAATACTAACTTAATAACGAGTTAATTGGTGAACAATAAAATGATAAGTCATAAGTGATCAAGAAAATGCTTAATCTGATTCTGTCATTTCCGAAGTTTTCCCATCATAATTCTGGCATATCCGGGAAATAGTTGGTAGTAACGATATGTGTGTGTATCTAGAGGGAAGGTGGGATCACAGTGATTCGTTTATATTGGATTGCAATCACGATATCAAGATACTTTTTCTCTCTCCAGACAATTGTAAAAGCCTTGTATTATTTCCAAAAGCACCAGAGTCAGTAATTCAACGTGCTATCGTGTGGATTGAAGAACTGTCACATCTCGTGTTACGTAAATACGAGTTAGTTTCGAATCATACCGTTACACGACTATTAGTGACTTCAGTTCATTTCGTTGTTACGCGTATTTGTTACTTTCTCATCAAGTTACCGAAACGATACTAGAGATTGTGGTTACTGGTCTGGACCCTTTATTACAATTTAAGGTACTTGGTACAGCCTTTGATTATCGTAACACAATGATAAATGTAATATTTATGATAATTTGTTTCATTTCCTAATTTCACGCCTTTTTTAAGAAAATGCCCACGCCTTATTGAAAGAAAAGACATGATTAATGCAAGATAACTTACATAACGTTCCTATATTTTTAACACAAGAATTTAATGAGTTTTTACTAAAATGTTACCGTGTGTACAGTACAGTTCCGAGTTCTGTAGACCTGTGGGAGGGCTCTTGGCTAGCCCGCGGGGCGAAGTCAGCGAAAGGACCCGAGCAGCGTTCGTTTTTGTCGCGAGTTCATTGTAGGGTACAGATCTTTGTCCAGACAATTTTTGTAATTACAGAATACCTGTCGTCTCGTGCATACATGCAACCAACCTTATGCGTGTTCGTATTATTTGTATTTTATATCCCCACACCAGTATTTACCTTTTAAAACACCTGAAATTTGGTTTTAAATTAATCTTCGAAAATTCTTTACTTTTTTATATATATATATATTTATGGCATCTCTGTTTCAGGCCCTCATTGTGCTTTTTCTCACTACATAACCGCTGCACACTGAGATAAAATTAACGTAAAAAGTTCTTACCTGGGTGCCGAGAAACAGTGTTCTTGGAAATATCAACATTCTCTTCAATTTAAAATGAGAACATGACAGTGCAAATGAGCTCGCTGTTTTACTTGCAAACCGACGTGTTCTTACTTCAATGAGATAAGAATGTTGATATCTCATTTTCAAGAAAATTGTTTCTCTATGCACCGAGTTTCAAGATCAAAGAGAACCGAAAACGCAGCTCAAGAAGGGTCGTTTGTGGTCGCTTGCCTTTGCTGTTACTTCCCTATTTGTTTGCATTTATTACCTTGTTTTCGACTAGTTGCTACTTTTCCCTCTCTTTCCACAATTCGAACCATTTCAAGCTGACTGGCCGAGACATTTTGTCTCACTATAAGGAAACCTGAAATACGTACTGTATAGTGACAAAGACTTTTTTTTTCTGACGCTTTTCTGAGGATACTAGGAATTCAATTTAACGAGAATTTTATATACTGTCTTCAAAGAAGCCAGATTTGTTTTCATTGTAGGTTCCCTGTTTCTTAATTTGTTCAAAAAAAAAAAATCTTTCGCTGCTACAAATGAGATGGAAATATTGGTGATAAGTGTCTTACATGCTACTGGCAACGCTGTTACTACCTACCTCACGTTACTGAAAGTGTCCTTCCACCCCTCATCAAGCTAGGACTCTTCCTTCGCAGTTACAGAACTCATAACTAGATATTATTTTGCAAAAAAAAAAAAATCAGTATCATGAACATTTTAATCTGCCAGACGAAACCTACTGATACGATCTTTCGCGTTCGAAAGATTTTCCTAATTACGAAATGGATAGGTTCATAATGACATGTGTCTAGCAGGTTCAAATACATAAAATGCTCCAAGTATCACTACGTAAGTTATTGGAGTACATGTACTTCAAGAGATGTGACTCAGTGTGTTAAGAACGTACATATGGGTTATGTAACAGATGTACATCTAGATAGTAAATTTCTGTACCTGAGAACTAGAAGGGCGTAAGCCACAAATTCTTGTTTTCCAGAAAAGAGCTATTACTTCCTTTCATATTCAAACTAAATGGACATACTACATAATAGACTTACTTGAGCCCTTCCGAGTGCTATACAAAACTAACTGCATTTATCACGTTTTAACCAAAATTGTACTTTCGCGCTTATAGCTTTCAGGTACAGATTTTATAGCCTTTGTTATGGTCTGTTAGATGAGATCAAATCAAAAACTATATCTATTAGGAAAGATCATGTATCAGTAAACATCGGATTTTATAGAAGTGCATATATTGTTTGCTTGTAAGCAGGTTATGTATAATTAAGCAATTATGTAAGAGGACTAGGGTAATTTGTCAGTGTTTTATAATGCATATTTCGAATGTTTGTGCATTCCCATTGTATGAAATAATGAAAATTGTTCTGGTTATTTTGTAAGTAGAAGAGAAGGGTCAAGAAAGCTGTTCAAATTGTGCACACACCATTATCTTATTGTTTTTGAAGTACCACAAAAGTAATCAGTACGTGGAAATGTGAATCCCATAAATTATTAATTTCACTGTGAAATTAGTGTAAGTGTAAATATAAAAAGATCACGTTAAAAAGAAAAAGAAAAGAAAGGTTCTGAGCTCATTGCTGTGTTTGTAAGCATGCCTCTCTTTCTCTTTAGTGAAAATATCTGTTCGTCGTTGTCTCGTGTGCATGGACATATACAATATGTATTAAGTGTTGTTCTCATATGAATAACGAATCAGTTACAACTGTAAAAGAAAATAATGAAAGAAAATTGTGGATGATTTCAGATAACTTGCGTATTTCACATTTCAAACTTGTAGTATATATTTTTGGATTCTTCGTGTACAACAGACGCTGTTGTTAATGCTTGACCTAATCGTTACTGGATATTGTAGAAGTTGTAACATCATAAAGGTCCGATGTCTACTTATCAGGAACGTCAATACAGAAGCTATGATTCCTCAGAATTTTACTTTGGTCTTCAACCTCTTAAACTGTCTCCAGTTACTGAAATAAATGTATACCGTGAAATTACAGGGTACATATACGGGATAAATAATTTAATTTTTGTGTAAACGATAAATTTAAATTGTTTTAAAGTATGCTTCACGCACTACCGATTTATCGGCTATTACAGTGGATTGCCTGGCTCAGCTGCTTTACCCAAAATTCCACTTTTCACCGTAGCCCCAGATATTTCATGCGTGACGTCATTTTTTGTGAAGCTCGCCCGCCCTCCCATTGTCATTCACATAGATACACAAACACATACAGAGGGAGTGATAAGATAGCCAGAAACTTCATAGCATGATTGGACCTTATATAAACTGATTATGATAACTTAAAAAGAATGAAAGAAAGGTTATAATGGCAACATGTAACTTGCTAAGAAACTAGATATTACATGTGTGATAACCACATGTAGAGAAATTTGTGGAAATATGTTACGTTTCATTATTACCAGGTACATCCAGATTCATAGAAAATGGCCGACAAAGTTTTCGAAAGTCGAAAACTTCACAATCTGGCATCATCGAGCTAATACACATGGGGAAGCACAACATATGGGGCGTTTATTTTAGATTCATATCGAATAGTGTCGGTGGTTGCCATATAATGCAACTTATGGGAGTTAGAAAGTGTACACATCGATCATTTTTAATGAATCTAGTGTACTTTTCAGTTAACTTCATAGTGTTGATGTTAAGCGCTGCTACAAGTCTCACCTACCGCTAACAAGAAAAAATTCACCTATACAAACACATTGTCCGCTTTCGTGTTTAGTTTACAGTTCTTTTTGCTTCACCGGTCGAATCTGACGCGCGGAAGGTGACAATCGCTGATTCACTTTCAGCTATACTCATTCACTATGAAATTACCTTGAAAAGCACTAGTGTAGTGATGAAACGTGTGTCCTTGAGGACTTAAGAGCTTGTAAAATATTATGTGATCTAATAAGTAGAGAGAGACCATGTTCCTCCTTAAGCCGCTTCTGACAATGACTTCGCATTCACCGTTACTTTATTCTATATAATGTCTGTCTAGAATTTCATATAAGAAAGTCAGTACTTGACATAGAAGATACAGAGGCGTGTTGATCAATACAATGTCTTCCTATAATATAAGAAGAAAAAAAAGTAACGAATTTGGAATTAAAATGACTTTTAAAACGTTAACTTGATGTTTCTACTCAGTATCATATCATTAAAAAACCCACTACCACTGTATTGAGTAGTGCAATGATTATCAGAAATGTACTTACGAGACTTTGGAGAAAAGCACCTTTGCATATAAAACTTCTTTAATTGTAGATCATGTTATAAAGAGGTAAAAACTTTTTGTATGTACTTAAAACAAATCTCTTCAATGTGTACTATATTATACTTTGTGTGTTTTTAACAATTTCAATTTTTAAAAATGATAAAAAAGAGTAAGACTTGCCTCCTTCATCGCTACTATTTAGCCTCAGTTAGGTTGTGAGGATGTAGATTACATACGTATTAAAATACAAGAATAAAATTGGTAGGTGCATGTTATTAGTAAAAAAATAAAAAAAAAGTATATATAGTGTCAGGGTTGTGCGTCACTGTACGAAAAGAAACAATATGGTGCTCAATAAATGAAATTTTCTGTATTTGTGTTTTCATTTCTTATCGATGCTCCCAGTAGAGAGAATTCATATAAGTCGTTAATGCTCCACAGTGGCGTGTAAATTCTACAAATCAAAATGAGCGTTTTCAGGCTACTGCATCATTTGCCAATATTAATGCCACACACCATTCTCTCTCACAATAATACATTTACGGCAAAACTGACTTCAGAAACGTGTTCCCCGTAAAATTCTAGCCCAGAATGACATATTACATGATCCCCTTCCCATTTAATAAAACCAATCGAGATTCAATATGGCGGCCGTGAAGAACATACCCTCTAACAGGTAGCGATTTCCACCCAGTACTCATTACAATGTATTTGCTTTCCATTTCCTTCAGCCTTTTTCAAATATAAGGGTATTTTCACACTTTTTCTTCACCCTTCAGAAACAAGAATCTCGCTATTATATCATAAATATCTCCCAAAGTAATTACTCTCGAGTTGCCAAAATTTGCATGTGCACATATTTTGACATCCTAACCAGGCAATGAAAAAAAGAGAAGTTTTTTCTGCCCCATCAGTATGTTTGCTTGTCAGAATAATTTATTCAAATGCCTCAACCACTACAAAGATGATTTCTTTATGATCTTCACATCCAAACAGGCTATTGCATTCCTCTCAAAAATTAATTGAATATACTCAGACATCTAATATTCAAATATAATTATATGTTATTAAGCTTTTTAATATACTGTATACCAGCTTTTGACTGCATTATCTGGAACTGTAATAAAGGTTGCCGCAATCGGACCATCAAATTTAATTACCGCCCCACTGTAGCACAATCAAACTAGGAAAACTTTAAAGGTATAATTTCTTCAAATATTCGGAATTCAAGTCTACCGAAATTATGATCTAATCCACATATTTCAATCTCAGAACAATATGGCAGACTGGAGAATTACCTTAGCTAATACAATCGCGTTGCGTTAATATTTCCTCTTAAGAAGTGTAATAATAAACTAATCTGTATTTCACTCGCATTAAAAACAGTACTGGATGTGTTTTTATACAAATGTTTGTCATATAAACAACTATCGGCCGTCGCAGCTACTAGATAGCAAGGTCGTTTCGTCCCTAAGTTGAGTTCTGGAAGTTATTTGACAAATTCTGTTTTTTCCATTTAACTTTCTCATAATTAAAGTCGAAATAATATTTCCGTATAAATTAAAGATCCCTTACCGACTGTCGCCAACCCAGGAACTTTTGGAACAAATCTGAACTTAACCAATAGACGTCGAAACGAAATTTAAAAAACTTCAGTATAGTAACCAATAGTCTCCTTGGGACGAGCGTAAGCCATAGTGCTGTACCACCCATATAATTCATTTTATCTTATCAATAGTCTCAAAATTTACAGACATAACTCCTATAGCAGGTATCTTGATGTTAAATTGTGTACAAAAACTGCTAAAGTAATTATCTATCCGGGGAGTTTATTATATGAATTCTGTCTCAACTCCTTGAACTAGGCTTTAAAATGTTTGGCATCATCCATTTCTGAGAGACTCAAGAACGAACCATCAACAAAAATCTCAATGTTGTCAGCGAGGATCCCCTACTGGCTGTCTCACCTACCAGATTGCAGAACTTGTTATATAAACCCTAACATTGTTTGCGTGGAATTTTGTCAAAAGTATGAGCGAATGCAAATTTTGGCCACTCGATCGCAATTTCTTTGGTAGATATCGATGATATAATAAAAGTCAGATAAGTGATCAAATACACTTATACTTTCAAATTGTTAAAAGAAATGGAAATACACAGTAATGAGTACTGGGTGCAAGGCCTGTTGGATATTACGTTGCGCATAGCCGCCATATTGAATCTCGATTGATTTTCTTAAATTGGAAGAGGGTAGTGTAATATGTTATTCTGGGAGAGCATTTTACAGGAAATGCGTTTCGGAAGTCAGTTTTGCCGTAATGTATTATTGTGAGATATACAGATGTGACAGTATGGGGTAATGGTGCAATAATCTGTAAATATCCATTTCTTTTTGAAATAAGAAGGAAGAGAAACCATAGCATACAAATTGTTCCTGCACATAGAGCCCTATCGCTATGGATTTGTATGCACTTGGGTTTCGTTTCCGTGTTATTTCAAAACAAAATGGGTGTTTTCAGGCTATTCCATCATTGCTCTATACTTATATAAATTTCTCTTACAATAGTATACCTACGGCAAAACAGACTTCAGAAACATATTTCCCGTGAAATTCTAGCTCAGAATGACATATTACATGACCCTCTTCCCATTTAAAGAAATTCGGATTCAAGATGGCGGCTATGAAGATATTTTCATATTTTTTTTTGATCACTCTGAACAGCCAGAATTTGACATTTATATCATCGAAATTTCCCAAAGCGTAACGGAAGAAAAAAATACATAATTTTTATCTGCCCTACCAGTATGGTTGCTTGTTAGAAAACTTAGTAAAAGGAAATATATATATGCTTAGCAACTGCTGGTGCTAAATTTTTGTAATTAACTTGCTAAGTTATATCAACCCAAGCGCTGCTATAGGCGAGTGTAATTTTCCAGTAGGATCTAGCCTGTCTCTCCCAGTTTGAACTCCACTGGGCCACGGTCTATAACTATATAGTTTCAATATATCTTCACATGTTTGCTCTTTAGATGCAGATAGCCTAATTAAAGTTAGGCCTAGGAAATTAAAGGTTTTGGTACTAATCATCAAAAATAACTAGAATCAAATAACTGCCAAAGAAAACTTAGTCGTAAAAAGGGTAAATTGAACCACACATTTCAAATTTAATGTACAGCCACTTACAAAAATAAGTGGAGGTTGGAGTGCTAGGAAATAATAGTTCTTTTCTCCAGGAGAATTGTTTCACTGTACGCCTAATAGTTAGACAACCAACATGTCAGTACAAATATGCGACAAAACATGGCATGCCAGGATATTCCTCAATTTGGAGGAGAAAATTGATTTATTTAGCATCATGTAGAGAACCACGAGATAGATAGAAATGCCATTCACGTTATGTTCTAAGAGGTAGGAATTAATGCAAAGAAAAGGAAAATTATAACATGGACATCATGCAGAAATCGTCACTATGCATTGTTCACATACAGAGAGAGAAAGAATGGAAGACAGGGAGCGAAAAAAGAGAGGAGAAAAAGAAAGAGTGGGGGAAATCACGCAATACATGGAAATAAATGAAATTTTAACCCCTATGAATACCCATTCTCCGTCTCTCTCTCCCTGCCCCCTTCTTTCTCTCTGTCTTGTGTTTTCCTCCCTGTGCGAGATAAATCTCTTTCAGTAGCAATCGCGAAATATCATTTACAGCGCTTAATTCCTAGAAGAAAATATTTGGAAAACCGGTCGTGGAATCGAAACATAGACCTTCAGAATGAGAGTCTGACAAGCTAACCACTTAGCTACACAGACCATAACGAATGTGTTGTTAAATCTACCATTAAACTCGCTACCCTCAGTGGTTTATTTATATATATCCTAGATTTCAGAAATATTTTTCAAGAAAGTAAATCCCACTTGCTGGCGGTGTTCTTATTCGCCAATCCCAACCGTTAAGAATAAGAAATTTATTAGAAATTCTGCGTTCAAAGTGATTTTGGCAGAAGTGAGTGATTTAAACGGTTGGGGATTTAAATGCAGCACCAAGAGGCACCTGTTACCAGCTGCCTAGCGTGGCGTATTGTAGGATGCTGGCTCACGAAATAAAAAAAACGGGTTCGATCCCCGGTGGGCGGGCGAGATTTTATCTTCTTTTCTTAAAAAATATTTGTTCACTCTAAGCGGGCTTTACTTGTTCAATTTGATATACCTTTTTAAACTGTATAGACTGATATTCTTAGAATTAAGTTAAAATCACACACACAAACACTCATGCCCGAGGTGTACCACTAACTAGGTACCCTCCCGTGATGATAATCTGGCATAAGCGCAATTTTGCGCGGAATCTATGGCCCACTAACCAAAAAGGCATCATACAAATTTTTACGCCCCGCACTCCAAAGTTGAGGATGAAAATAATAAAAAGGTTGCAGGTTGTCATCATCTGCGACGTTATAGTGACAAGCTCCGACGCCATCCACTGAAAATACAACGACAAAACCAGTCCAGGTCCTAGCTTGGTGCAGTGGAAAGACGTTGGCTTACTAAGTAAACTCGGGCTCAAACCCCGGCAGGAGCAAGATTTTTCTTATTTTTTTCTTTCAAAACACATTTTTATATGTTCATATTTATTATTAATAATTGTTTTGGCATGCAAAAATAGAGCCTACTGAAAGCTAGGATATATATATATAAGTAAACTAGGTCTGGCCCGTGATGTGTGCAAAGGGGCACGGCGCGTCCGAAGGGAGCTGGGCGGAGTGAGCCTAGGGAGAGCACAGCCCCCGGTTACCGGTGGGCATACGCAATTTAGCACATTTGCGTATGCCCACCGCTAACCGGGGCCTCCCCCCAGTTGCATTTTTAGTTACCATTGGTTAGCGGAGGTTCGGTAAGGTCAGATTCGCACAAACAGATAGAAATACGAGGACTGGAAAGAAATAAGTAGCAACACTGTTTTATCTCCGCACAGGGATTTTTGTTCGAGCTGCTTGTGGCAACACATGTAGAGGGTGGGTAAAGCTATACAACTCGGGTGGCGTCGCTAGTGTAGGTGCTGCAGTGATAGTAGTGGAGTGTGTTGAATGTAGGTTCTCAAATCACACCGCTCTAAAGGGGATGTTTTCCAAGTTAGAACAACGTGCATGGATAAAGATCGAAGTGGCCCGTGGAAAAAAACTCCAGGGAATGTCACTCTGCACTACGTGAAGCATGCGGTAATGACGCATTGCCGTATCGGACTGTGGCACGTTGGGATGCAGCATTTCGTGCAGGACGTGATAGTGTGCAACAGGAACCAGGTGGAGGTCGAAAACCGAGTCATTGAATTGAATCAATTTTTGCTGCATGTGGACAGGAGGTGGACTCCCAGGGAATTGGGTACCGAGGTAGGTACATCCCACACTACAGTGTTGAATGTGCTGCACAATGTCCTTGGTTACCGAAAAATTGCATCCCGTGGGTACCGCACCACCTTACAGACATTCTACGGCATGCAGTTCCTCCGAACCAGACCGTAAATGCAGTGAACTACAGCAGGTTTCTGGAACAACATCTTCGTTTTGAACTACGCAAGAAAGACCGGACTTCATACGGGAGCCACCCATTGATTTGAATGACAACGCCCGAAGTCACAACGCAGTTGCTGTGAGGAACCTGTTTGCACGATGGGGGTGGGACCATGGGAGGTTCTCGAGCACCCACCCTATTCACCGGACATTAGTCCATGTGACTTTCATCTGTTCCCTAAGATGAAAGAACCACTGCAAGGGATGCGTTTCCGCACCAGAGATGCCATACTTCGAGCTATAGGACGCTCTTTTGCAGACATCAACAAGGAGGGCACCGCTGCTGGTATCCTGCTACTTCCCTACATCTGGCAAGAAGTGCAACATGCTGCAGGGGATTACGTTAATGGCCTGTAGAAGTATAATGATTGTACAATAAATGTTTCACGAAAGATTTATCTGTTGCCATTATTTCTTTCCAACCCTCGTATATTTTGCAAGTAAGAAACGAAAGTATAAAGATACATAACCGAACCTCACCTTACCTAACCTAATCTAACCGATGGTCACTAATTGTATATAATCTACGAAAAATGGAAGAAAGCAATTATTAATAATAAATTTGAAATATATATTTTTAAGACAAGAAGAAGAAAACTTTTTGGAAAAACAAATCTGCACTTTTTAAAACAATCTTGAAAATGTAAGAATGAAATTATTAATAATAAATTAAAACTTTTAAAAATATATTTTTAAAAAAGAATATAAAATCTCACCCGCCCATCGGGGATTGAACCCGTTTTTTTTTATTTCGTGAGCCAGCGTCCTACAAATACGCCACGCTAGGCAGCTGGTAATTGGTGCTCTCAGTGCTGTATTTAAATCCCCAACCGTTCACATCACCCACTTCTGCTAAAATCATTTTGAACGCAGAACTTCTAATAAATTTATTTTTATTCTGACCGGTTGTGATTGGCGAATAACGCGCCGCCAGCAAGTGGGATTTACTTTCTT
>JAGDQP010001001.1:16817-27584 GCA_022664845.1 Lepisma saccharinum | reverse complement strand
ATCTAGGATATATATAAATAAACCACTGAGGGTAGCGAGTTTAATGGTAGATTTAACAACACATTTGTTATGGTCTGTGTAGGTAAGTGGTTAGCGTGTCAGACTCTCATTCTGAAGGTTATGATTCGATTCCACTACCGGCTTTCAAAATATTTTCTTCTAGGAATTAAGCGCTGTAAATGATGTTCGCGATTGCTACTGAAAGAGATTTATCCCGCACAGGGAGAAAACACAAGACCGAGAGAGAAGGGGGAAGGGAGATAGAGACGAAGACTTTGTATTCATAAGCCTTAAAATTTCATTTATTTCCATGTCTTGCGCCATTTTCCCCCTCTATCTTTGTTTTCTCCTCTCTTTTTTCGCTCCCCGTCTTTTTCCATTCTCTCTCTCTGTATGTGTGTTTGTGTGAACAATGCATAGTTACGATTTCTGCATGATGTCCTTATTATAAGTTTCCATTTTCTTTGCATTAATTCCTATCTCTTAGAACTTAACGTGAATGGCATTTCTGTCTCTCTATCTCGTGGATCTCTCTCTACATGGTGCTGAATAAATCAATTATTTCGTCCTCCAAATGGAGGAATATCCTGGCATTCCATGTTTTGGCGCACATTTGTAGTCATGTTGGTTGTCTAACTATTAGGCGTACACCAAAACAATTCTCCAGAAGAAAAGAACTATTATTTCTTAGCACTCCAACCTCTATTTATTTTTGTAAGTGGCTGTACCTTTACTCTGAGCTGAATCGGGTGGCCGGGTAAAGTTTTGGACTAGGTCTGTGTTCGTAAACCGGCTTGAGCCGGTGAACCGATTCGTACCCGGTGAGACGGAAGGCAAAGCAAAGATTTTAATTATTTCCTTGTATTTAAAGAGTGTTTCTTTTCGGGATCGGAGGTCTTATCCCTAGAGGACGAAAAGTGGAAGCCCAAAAGTCATTAGGTTCAGAGACCGGGTCAGGTCGAATCATTAAAAGTGACCGGTTTCAGCTCTGCCTTCAATTGCACACAGATAGCTAGATAAGAATAAATAACAATAATGAAGATAGAGAATTTAAAAAAAGAAATTTTTAACGACCTGCTTCAGAGTTAATTTCTTCGTCCATATAGTGACAAGGAATTATGTTATACTTTTTATAAAATTTAAATAAACTTTGGTGTAGGCCTATGGTTAACATTGTTCTTTAAATTTTGGTTTATCATCACTTTAACGCACAACCATTTATCGATCATCCATTATACGAAACTAAATAGCAACGCTTGATGAGCTACTAGAGATGGTTCCATATGCGAGTGTAGAACTCGAGCTCATAGTCAGGAATTCAAGAAGGCTCTATTTGTACTTTTCAAAGAATATTTTCAACTGTGTATTAAAATCATTTTATTCATATGAAAAATTATTTTTCGAGAATATTTGAGAGGGTTTTAAACGTGTGTATAGCAAATATTTGTAATAATTCTTTAAAAAGATTATTGAAATATGTTAAGAGTTGTATATAATATTTGGAGCGTAACATGACTCAAAAAATAGTGGGTTCGATCCCAGCCGCCAAACATCCTGACAGGTTTTTTCTTTAGGCTTTCCTCAGTCACACCTGACAAATGCCGGGATGGTACCTTCAACATAGGCCCAGACCGGCACCTTCCCATACCCTGTCCTCTACCATATCCCGGCCTGATCAACAGTGAGCCTCAGATGCCTAAAGGCCATAACTACATTTCAATTATCGATTGTCCTATATAAGTGCATACTTATTTTACAAGCTTGTATTATATTTATGATTAAACAAGTTCAGTTTATTCTTATTTCCGTTGAACTCGTGTCTTAATTCATCTGAATACATTGCGGTATTTGTTGCAAAAGGAAATTACACTAGCCTCCATTGTATTTATCTATCTAGCATATGACAATTTGAAAGGGTATTTTTAAGTCCGTTACAGTAAATTTTTCGTTACCTTTCTTTTTGTTTTTTACCAAATCGGGACGAGCGTAAGCCATAGTGCTGTTACCGCCCGTACACTTCATTTTATCTATCTTTTACTAAATAGAACGTACAGTACCTTTTTTTTCCTCTGCTTTTACGTTCAAAGTTTGAGCATATCTCAACAGATGGCAGGAGTTGCTGTATCAGCCGTCAAATACCAGCCTCAGCGACAGGATAGTCCTACAGACAAGTCAAGTCAATTGACTAACAAAATCAATGTAATTGCATACTTTTAAAAAAAATACATGTTACATGAGGAATTAAATTAAATTTAAAAGATAATGCAAAAATATATATATGTTTCATACTTTGCATAATCAATACAAAAACACTTTGTAGTTTGCTCCATCCATAAGGTATTATACTATAGCTATTTGTTTATCCGTTGTTTGCAGTAGCTTTCTTTTGTTATCGCAAAACGCATGAGCGCATTCCTCCTGACGTCACTCGTAAAACAGCTGATCTCAGCAGATCCTGCGTGTCAAAACAGTGTCTGTCTGTTTATATCTCGAAGTTGTCACACCACCAGAGACATCAACACTATGTAGGGTATTGTTTTACTTCATTATCGCTGTATGTATTTATGGAGATACGCATCGTAAACATTTATATGATAAGATATGGTAAGAATAGAAGTACACAAATTTCCAGATCTTTCGTAGTACAGTAACCAATCGGAGGAAAAAAAACCCTTTACTCGAATATGATCCATGTTCCTATGAATATGTTCTCCTCCCCCTCCTTTCTCGGTTTATTTGTATACAAGGTGGCAGACTTGTGCCACTCTGTCTTTGAAATATCCTGATTCCTGAAACACGATTTTGACTACATCATTGTGCTATTCCATTTTCTGTGGTCCAGGTACGTACCCAGAAGTTGATTGGGGGGGGGGGCGAGGTCTGTCTGGGTGTGAATTTTACTTCAAATGCCTATAGTTTTGCCAAAATGAAACTAATTTCACAAAAAAATTCTTAATTGTGGGGGTGGGGTGTCCAGGCCCACAGATCCCCCTCTTCGTGCTATGGTCTAGAGGCAAAACGCTCGACTTAATGAAATGGCAAAGTGGGTCGAACAACTCATCACTTGAGAGGTTCCTTGATTCTCCATTTTGGAATTTTATTGAATACTTTGCGAAAAATCATGTTAGGAACATATCACATACTATGATCTTGGAAGTGTAATATTTTACCATATATTACGAATGGATCCATATCCCATTATAGCCTACAATACGAGAGGATTCCAGAAACCATAAGCGTGATAAATCTAAGTGTGCTGTCCCATTCTCTGCGCTCTAGTGGCAAAACGTTCATATTTCTTAAAAGGTATGAATTTCTTAAAAGGTACTGTCCTTTGAAAATTTTGTACAGTAATTACTTTTCATAATACTGTAATTGACACTTACTGTTATAATACTGACACTGACTATTCACACTGACAATACAATTTACCACTGATAAAATAACTAGATCGAACTTAACGTGGGAAGTAGCAGAATATATTTTAACGCACCGTACGTCAGCTATTAATATCGAGTCGCCGTGCTCCTTGTTACCTGTAGAGAGAGTTTCTTTGCTTATTGCTACATAATTAGAAAAACATACATGCATTTATTATGATTTATACCGTACATTTGAATATATGAATTGGGGTTGGCTATAAATAAACTATGAATTAATAATGATTTATGAACACTCATCCAAGTACATTCTCCCCTAGTTTCATACCTTTATTGATTTGAAGAAAGAGTTGATTCTGTAGGTTAAATCCCAGTAAAAGATACATCGTTTGAACAAATGTACAATCCGATTCAAAGAAAATGGCAGAGTGGAAATTATGGTATATCGGAAGTTCTAAAAGTTTTGCAATGTGCCTGTGATAGTATCCTACGTAAATACATTCAAATCAAATCAAACCGTTCCCATGTTGTTGTTTTTTTTTTCTTATCATGTAGGATTGATTGGTTGTTTTGGTCTATTGTGCAATATTCAACTTTCATTTTTTTTCTGTCAGGGTGTACAATTTATCCTGCTTTTTATTTTTTTTGGCTCTCACGCTGTGATTTCAAAATCCGAAAAACAAACTGCTAATTATAAATGTGGTAATTATAAATAACTAATTCATATTAATACATCACATTTTTTTAAAATTATAACAGTTTTGTTCTTTCTTCTAACTTGAGAGATGAGCATGCTTTGTCGTGTAACTCAGAATATCAATCATAACAAACAAACACAACAAAAAAACCTTCTTTTCTTGTTAATCAGTTTTCCGTTCATTGCCAATGTTCAATTGTTTAGTAACGCATGAACTCGATATCAGTACTAATAATAGAAAGTGTAGATTAATAATAACACTTCTCTGCAATTAGATTTGAAGATGTCATCAGCAATCATCGTGACTTGCTTTATGGAAACAATGCATTCCAATTCTAGCATCAACAAAGATTCATTCAGTTTTCAATACCTTCTTCTTTTCCTATTTCTCTGTTTCTCATACATAATTATCAATTAGTATCAATACTTCGCGGAAAGTGGATTAATTTTAAGCTTCTTCAACCGTTTTAGTCTTACACTTTGTCATTTTGTTTAGGTTAGGTTACCTAAACAACCTCGCTCTAATACTTCGTCATTACGAAACTTTATGCCCAATTTATTTCTTCCTCTTTCTCCTACAGGGACACATTTCGAACGATTTCAGTCACACCAGGCAAATGTCGGGATGGTATACCATCTACGATATTCTACGAATATTTGGGATTAAATGGAATATTACTGGATGGTGTTTAAGCGTAAGCAAAACATACTGTTCTGGCAGAATACAAGTCAAACATGAGAGTTCTATTATCTTCTCCTTTGGGATATTCTCAGAATATTCTCAGGATATTCTAGAAATAGCCACTAAGAATATTCTCACGAGAATATCCTATGGACATCCTTATTTGATCCCAAATATTCTGGGATATTCTACGAATATTGGGGATCTAAATGGGATATCCCTAGGATATTCTGTGCTATGTGGGTAGCTACAAACCTGCGAAACTACCTTCCAACATGTATCCACCACCCAATCCACCCGAGCCTGAGATGGCTAAAGGCCATAAATAAATTCATTTTTTAATCGAATCTTTCGTCACCCCGTTCTGCAAAGGGTACGTTTCCGTTGCGTGCAACACAATACTTCACTTGTAACATGAAGATTCTGGATGGTAAATAATCGTAAATAGCGTAACTGAGACCGTAAAACCCAGACCTGTTGAAATAATTCAGAAATTGGTAATCAAACGACAGAATTAACATTTTTTATTGAATAATAGGAAACAATATTTTGTCCCCTACTTTGATTACAATATTTTACTGAATATTCAGCAGCCATTCCTGCAAAATATAAAATATTATGTAATTAAGTAAAAGAAAAATCCAATTTAGTAGTGAAAGAGGGAATTATGCTACTGCTGTCCACGATTATATTGATTACAGCTACGCCTTGTCAAATCGTATTGCTGCATGGACTTTTTATTCTCTCCTTTATTATGATTAGCTTAGTTTATTGTGACTGGTGATTTGTATTTAAAACAACATTTTTGTGTCTAATGTGTTCCTAAGCTATTCCCATATTGTCGTTCTGCATATCATCAAGAATTTTAGAAATTCTTGCAAAGTGAAAGAGTAATACGACGAATGGATCTTGATACTATTTTAGAAGATAATTCGTATGCTAATTGCTAAGACCAAAAGGGAAGAGAAAGATCGGGCTGAATGAAGCAGGATAAACTTATGTTGAAGGATCTTCCACTTCACTTTCAGCAGAACCCTAAGGATGGTTGTGATGACTAAATATTAAATTATAGGGTCTATTAATTGGAACAGAAAGGATTGTTCAATTATATATTCATGATATGTTGATAGAAAAGGCTCCGGTTTGATACGCTCTCTTTCTGTGTGTTTTGTGCTGAATGCAAATCTGGTGGTAGTTTGGTAAACGCAGTGGGGAGCCACTTTGATAAATAAAATAGTAGGCTTCTTCCTTAGAAGCTCGTTAGGTTGTTAATAAATCAAAGAAAGAGCAATGTACGTAATACTATTGGCGATTACGCCATAGTAATAGTGAGCCACGTCTAGTTTTCTAAAAAATAAAATGTTACACAAGTACAGATACATTCTTAGGGTTCACCCGATGACTATGTGGTCAAATGTGCTTTTGGAACTATAGCATGAATTTCTTAAATGCAGAAAGCTAACCAAATGAAAAGATACGGCCAGTTCTGTTCGCATAGATTAGAGTCGGATAAATTCGACTGAGCCCACGTCTGGCTGCTGTCATTGCAGGTGCTATGGTGAAATATCTAATTTTTTAATTAAAACTAAATAACTGAAAAAGGAACTTCCAACTTTGGAGTTACTATAGAGTAAAAACGTCCTAGTACTTCGAGACCACTGAACTCTGCGTTTATTAAAACGATGACCTGCGTAACAGATAGATGAAGTGTAAAAATAATAATTTTGAAAGAGAACGAAACATTTTTCTAACATCCGCTAAAAGAAGCGGACTATTAAAATAAAATATCGTGTACTTTCAGACCGAGTGACAGAAACTCTGCATCCTCCGCGACTGCAACCCGGAGAGCTTATGTGTATAACAGGCTTGCATACATCTAAGGATAAACCTGAAACCCCTACGAAGATTTCTGGTTCATAATTCTTCAATTGATCTCCAATCACAATTAGGCTGTGCATTATTTATCCTTATCATTTTAGAGTTCGGGGGATCATGCGAGTAGAAACTTCACGTTGTATTAACAACTACAATACATTCAAAAAGTAGTTTCCTCAAAAGAACAAAAATGTCTAAGTTCTATAATTTGCGGTATATACAATTGAATTGAATTCATTTATGGCCTTTAGACATCTTTGGCTCAGGTCGTTGTGATATATCTTTCAATTTTATGTTTTTACTGTTCAGTATCGATACATATCCAGAGCGGTAACATTTACTATAGCTGCAATCTTTTTTATTTCATAGTTAAAGTAGATAACAGGGATTTGATTAAAAACAATGATTCCTCAAAATCTCTACCCCCCCAACTTCTAAATTTTTCCTGTGAAAAATCGATAGAAACCGTGCAAAACTCCAGTTACGCCCTCCCAATTTTGACTTTACACCCCTTTCCAAACTGAAAATCCCGGCGCCTATTTGTGTCTTAATTGATAGAAGGGTCAAATAAAGGGGGGAGGGGCAAGGATTCTGCCGCTTCAAGTCGTCGAGCAGACATTCCCAACTGTTAAAAATCGATAGAAAACTCTGCAAAACACTATACCTACAGTCCTACACCCCTCAAAAAACTGAACATCCTGGCAGAATCCCTGAGTGGAGGTGGAACAACAACTTTTCAATAAAAATAAATTCAGTTGCTAACTTTACAGCGCAAATACTCTGAATATACTTATCCGTAACTAACCGAAAATAATTATTTTCTAACCGATTTTATGGCAAGTGTACAAAAATTATAGATATCGCGATTTTTCTAGAAAGCGCTGAGTTGTTTGATTTCAACACTCTTGCGCAACAAATTTACGTTATGTTGATTTCAATTAGGATTGTAACCTGATATGATTCACACGGAATGTACTGGAAATTACAACAGGCAGCAAGCGAATAAGCTAATACCTATAAAGCGTCCTATTCGCCGAATTTGCGTGTTGTCAAATTCTTTTTTGCTTCGGATAGTACGCTTGGTTTGTTGTTTGCGTCATCGGCAATGAACGTACCAAAGAGGACGAACATTTTGTTCATGACGTATCAAGAAGGAAGAAAAAGCCAGGCGTAATAATTTGGCACTACTAGCATGATTTCACGTTTTAGTTCCCATGCCTTTCTACTTTTCCAAGGCTGTAGGTAGATTACATCTCGAAGTCTCCAACCATCACATTCCCAATTGCAAAACAAAAGCTATGTATAATAAACGAAAATTCCCATGCTTCCATACCCCCTGTTCGCAAGTGGAATGTTCCAAGTAACGATTTCCTTTGCAACGTTGCCACGTTTCGTGTGATAATGCTACTACGATCTATTTGTACTTCGTAGTTTACTTTGTGTTGAATTTTTTTTCTCTAAACTTGTGATAAGTGCATGTACCGTATCCAATCGTCAAAAATATTACACACAGTATTGTTAGGGATATTCGGGTTTTCTGGACGTACACAAAAAGGGAAATATTGTACTTTTTTCTAATCTGTACAGATTTTCTTGCTTATTACATAAACAATTTTCCCCCTCCTGAAGTAATGGCATGATATTGATGCCCACTTGTTGTTACCGCTTTATTTCAGGTTCTGGTTTTCCTGATAACAATTGCAAAGTAGAAAGACTGTATGTAAACCCCTATTCTCGTACATTTCTTTCGAATTTGAAATAGAATCTCACGATGTTACTACAGAGTACAAATGGCAGACTGTGAGTGCAGCTTTAGGTTAGGCAACGCACACAGAGACAAAAACATTAGCACATGTAGAAGACGGGATAGATCGTCAGATGCGCGAGTGGTTTGTTTGTTGATATTCTGGCCAAGGGAAGGGCGGGGATGTCAAATCTCAAGGGGGTTTAGGGGAGGGGGAAGAGAGTGAAAGCGAAAGTGTGCTTTTTTTATCCTTTAAAAACAAACACGTTCCATGCTAACCGGGAAAAAAAAATCACGAACGGACACACAACGAATTACAAAATACACATCTATCAGTGATCGCAAATATAAATTCCATTACACTGCATAGCTACATGCCATTATCGACGTTCCTCTTTTTTTTTTCTCTTTTTTTTTAAAAAAAAAAAAGAGCTCCAGTAGGTGAACTCAATTTTTTATGCAAGAACTTAATGTGAAACGTAAATCCAATATAATTCTTTGAACTCAAGAGTATTCCTTGTACACATTTAAACACCGTACGTTTATAACATGTAGTACAAATCAGACCTCGCCTACTTCTGTATGCATACTGTATTTTTGTTGTATCTGTAAGCAAAATTCTAAAATCTGTGTGCAAACAAGTTTGGTTTTCTTTGCTTACTGCCCTAGCTACATCTGTGTGCGAACAATGGCAACAGCGGGAAGCAAAAGACAGATGTTTGCCGACTCGGGCAGTTGGTGCGTGCGTGCTGTATGCACACACTTGTATGGCGGCTGCGGTTTAGGGGTAGTGTTTGCACGTTGTTCGTCCTGAAAATTGTTGTTTTTCATTGTGGCTTTTGTTATGTGTACGTAGTCTCTAGTAATTATTGAAATGGCATGGAAAGTTCAAAACACGTTACTTTTGATAGAGGACCTACATGCTTGTCCGATTCTTTGGGATTCACAGTTCCCCGATCATAAAGACCGTAGTAAAAAATGGGAGGTGTATCAAGCTCTTGGGAAAAAATACCATTGCAGTGCAGCTGATATTGAAAGAAAAATTCAGTCCTTGAAGACTCAATTTCGTCGTGAGCACCAGAAAGTTATTTCTCTTAAAAAGAGTGGTTGTGAGTCTAAAAAAGGGATTTGGTTTGGATACGAACCCTTGCTATACCTTCTAGAAGGAGGAAGTGTCTGTAGGGCAAGTCTCGGCACTGACAACGTTCCCGATGATGTCAACGAAACGTATGAAGAGCAATATAATGAACAAAGCACAGGATCGAGCAGTGAACAACGCTATTGGAACACATATGATGATCAAGACTACGGGATAGAGGAGGTACGTACTGTGTGTATAACCCAGCCAAAATGACTTTATCGCTGGAAGCAGGGACGTACGCAGAGGGGGTCCGGACCCCCACCGAAATTAACATTTTTTTTGTGAAATTACTTTCATTTTTGGCAAAATTAAATACATTTTACGTAAATTTCGTACACAGACAGACCTCGGATCCCACCACCACCACCACCGAAAACAAATTTGCGTACGCGCCTGGCTGGAACCAGTGTGAGAAAGTGGTATTCTGAGTGATAAGTTATTTTGGCTGGCTATGATATGAAACGCTGGTTGGCACAGTAACTTTTTCTTCAGATGCTATTTCAGAACAACATATATTAAACCATTTTTGTTTCAGAGTTTTTTTTTTTAGTATATGTCAAAACCCGTTTCGTCGCATTTTGTCCGAAACACGGTTTTCGGTTTCTTGTTAAAAGTTCATTTACCGATAGGCTCCAGCTCAGGTGGAAGAGCGTTAGCTTAGTAATCAGAAGGTCCTGAGAACAATCTCAGCGGTCGCCCATCTTGACTGAGGCTTTCCCACAATTCCCAGAGCTTTTCTTCAGGCACATGGCGGGATGGTACGTACAAAACTAGAGCCTGGCCGACCTTTCCACTATACGTTTCCCCACCCTATTCCAGCCCGAGCCTGAGATGCCTAAGACCATAAATAAAATTCAAAGTTCAGTACCTTTCTTTTTTGTTCAATATTCGGGTTTTATTTTGAATAACAATTGCGGTAGTTTCTGGAAGAACCCTGTTCTGTTCTTTTCTTTATCCAATCGGTTTTCTGTTTTGTACACAATTATAAAATTTCATTCGCCATTTCTTTGTAAGTAACCGGTTGTTATATTTCTTTCAAAGTTCTAGCACAAAAATCGGATGGACTTCTTAAAAACGTCTGCATTTAGTATGTAACTGCAGGGCAGGATATTTAATAGTGGAGTCAACCATTTTCTCTGCTGGTCCGCTGCGCTGTTGCTTGTGAGTTGTGACTGACACTTGAGCATGCGCCCGAGGCGCGCTCTCTCTCTCTCTCTCTCTCTCTCTCTCTCTCTCTCTCTCTCTCTC
>JAGDQP010001001.1:0-16807 GCA_022664845.1 Lepisma saccharinum | reverse complement strand
CTCTCTCTCTCTCTCTCTCTCTCTCTCTCTCTCTCTCTCTCTCTCTCGTGACTGGGTCTGTTGGTTTATTTACAAAACGACTGTGAAGAATAAGTACGGTATATTATAAAGGACAATGCATGTCATAAAGGGACACGCTGCAAATATTCTGAGCTGAGATTCCTGAAAGCCATAAATAAATTCAAATTCCAACTTTCACGGCGGATTTCATTCTACTTACTTGTACAGTTTGAGTAGTCTTCGAGAATACAAAGATTTTCCCCCTGGTTCTGGTTGGGATAATATTAGGAATCAACAACCGGGGATGAAATTCTGAGGCACCAGGGAAAATCCCAGGCAAAACTGGGGGAGAGCTTTCCATGTATACGGAGCAAAGCTGAAACGGGTCAAGTTTTAGACCGGGTATATGCTAGGGGCAAAACATATATCTATTTATTTATTAGAAGTTAGCACGGATACAGCAAACGCCATTTTACACCGTTCTTGTAACAAACAATTCTTTCCGTATTATATATATACACTGTTGTGTTTGAACACTGCTTCTTTCAGTGGTGATCGGGACCCCCCAGAACACGAACTATACGACGCCGAAAACTTCTAACAGTAGTAATACAATAAAATATGGAAATTACACTCATGCCCCCGGAAAGAACAAACATACCGCCGGAGGTGTGCAAATACTCTCTCCGAAAGGCTATTCTGATATAATTTTGTGTTTGATGATAAAAGCATTAAAATCTTTTAAAACTTCCCAGAATAAAGTTCGCGTACACCAGCTCACTTCTCAAGGAATCTCACAAATTTCAATATTGATAGATTTAAATAAGACCAAATCACAGGGTTAAAATAATTGGGCCACCGAGTCAAGATTTGATCATTGGGTCACCGAGTAACAGTCAGCCTAGTCATTTGGGTGAAGATCGGATTCCGAGTCAACTATATGTTCGGGTCAGGTCGTGTCACCGAAAGTGACCCGGTTTCAGCTCTGATACGGAGTCTCCATAGAAAGGAAATTATTTTTAATGATTGCTTACCCACTTACTTGAGTCTGCACCAAGGCTCCCTCTACTGCCAGGCGCGTAACTACAGGACAGGGTGGGTGCGGTGAGAAAAGTTCAGGGGCTCATCCGCTACAAGATTATTTTTTCTTCCCAAGAAACCGTTCCCAGCAGCCGTTTGGACGGTTACTGCTCTCTTTAAAAATTGAAAACAAACTAGAGATTGAGGGATAAGTTTCCCTTCTTTCTTAGAATAATAGAATTCAAGATATACGTATCTAAGAGAGATCAGCTAAGGCCTAGTGCCCTGGCTAGTATTCACTTGCAAGGGGGTTGCAGACAGTTGTCCACAGACACGCAGACGATTGTCTGTTGACTGTCGCGGTCAGTTGGCAAACTTCTCCCCAGACTCGCCGCCGACAGCTGTCTTGAGTTTTTGTCTTCCGGCCGAGATGGAAGACGCCGACAATTGTCATCTGGTGTGGACGGAAAACAAGGAACAATTGTCTGCAACGGCTGGGTTTGGTGTTTCTGCTACCCTCTTTCTACCCCTTACCAGTTAACATATCCACAGTCAGTGTACAGACTACAGAGTAAAGCGTGTTTGGTTATTAGCTTACTGCACGTTTTGGGTCAGTTCTCTGTGTCTTTCTTTTTGTGTTCTTTCGCCAACTTTTGCAATTAGTAATGGCCTATAACTGGAAAGTGCAAGATACCATGCGTGTTATAGATGACATGCAAGGAATGCCCATTCTCTGGGATACTACCTGCATGGACTACAAAGACAGGAACAAAAAAATCGACGCTATTGCCGAATTAGCAAAAAAATATAGTGTCAGCGCAACAGAAATGGAGAAGAAAATACAAAATTTGAAATCGCAGTTCCGTCGAGAGCACAGGAAATTAACCACGCTGAAATCCTCGTCCAAAAGGGCCTCATGGTTTGGTTACGAATCTCTTCTCTTCCTCCTACAAGGGGGTGGAACATCAAGGGGAAGCAGGGACAATGAGAATGATTGTGAATTACAAGCTAAAGACAAAGCAGATCTAGGTCTGCTTGAGACAAAGAAAGAACACGCTACTGCAGAAATTGAGGTAAGTAATTGTTTCCAATCAGTGTGTAAATTAGGTTATCTTTCCAGGGGTGGTGGATAAAGTACTTGATGTCGTTTACTTGTAACTTAACTTACTGGAATATCATTGACAACACTTTTGATGATATTATGATAATTTGGGGTCTAAGATTCAACTTGTCCTCGGTACCAGAATACGATACTACAAATTTCCGTGCTCTATTTCTCGGTATCCCATGCAGATAGAAAAATTGCGCTTCTTTCCAGGTTCGTCACTATTTTTTTCTGTAATAGTACCTTAGTGACGCCTTAGAGATTGTAAACTCATAAACAAGAGCTTTTATTCTCATAGTGAAAAATCACTCCCTTTCATCCAGTTTTCCGAATGTTTGTATAGCTTTGGTGACGTTTCTGATCATTCTTGCAACTTTCCAAACTTAAGAAATAAAAATATCTGGAAAGCAAATTGGGTGATGAAAGATTGAAATTATTAGCAGTCTTTAGCACTTCTTTCCAGCGAGCCATCTATGACTAGAAAGCTGTACTTCGAACAGGTGATACATATGTTTGCTGAGGCCACATGGAATTTTAAAGTTTGAAAAATATTTAATATTTTCCTTATAAATTATATTTTAATATATGGGCTGTAAAAATAATTCAGATACGGTACTATAATGTGTAAGGATGTCAAGGGAGGGGGCCACCCACCATGAGAGTTTGCCAGAGCCCTTACAAGCATCTCTAGTTATGCCAGTATCTCCTCCCACTCACCGATTTTGTGCCTTTTTAAAATTTTGGAAAGATGAAGAAAGTATTACTTACAGTTTTGGAAAGCAGGCAGGATAATGCTTACGGAATTCTTATGATATGAAGTAGCAAGCGTTTTAAATAATACATTTTTAGCTGGGTTCTTTGATCAGCCTATTTCGTCATAATTTCTTACTGTCAATTATCTAAGATAAAAATGAATTATTTTAAATACTCATAATTAGGGCCCGGAAGTTGAGGAAAAATCATTTTTTGCACGAGTGCCCAAAGACGAAGCTTAACATATGTTTATTTTGTGTCATTGTAGGCCAGAAAATGGTGGGTTTTATTTGTCCTTTTTTGCCTTTTTCGGCATTGTTTTGCTTATTGGTCTTTTTAAAAACTTTTTATGGGTCTTAGCGGATTTTTTTGCACTTCATCTTTCGACTACATATTTACTGGCCATTCGATCTCAACTCGAACCACCTCTCAAATATCAGTCGCGGCCGGTTGCCTGGGACGCCGCCATCAGGGTGGAAGGAACCTAAAAAAAATTGTACTTTTCTGTACAGTTGCAGCATCTTCTTTTTCCACCACGGAGAAAAGGGAATGTCGTAGCACTAGGGTAAGTGTTGTATGTTTAGCACTGGATGACGGGAACTTCGCACAGATCATAACGGATGCCAGAATCGCATTAGTACCTGCCCCTCCCTCTATTTAAAAAATGGCCTTTAAATTATTAAAATCACTGCAATAAAATGTAAACTACAGGCAGGACTAGGGAAGGTGCAAAAAGTCTCTTTGCCCGGGTGAATATTTTGCCTTGGGCCGCTCCTGGAAAAGGCCCAGTAAAATATATATATAATCATATTCAGCCGTTTTCTATCCACTGCTGGATGAAGGCCTCCCCCTTTTCTTTCCACATATCTCGGTCTGCTGATATCCTCATCCATGTAGCTCCTGAAAAACGCTTGATTTCATCTACCCATCTTACATTTGGACGTCGTCTCGGTCGTTTCTTTTATCTAGGAATCCACTGTAGTACATTTGTCGTCCACCTTCCATCTGTTCGTCTAGAAGAAGATGAAGTGGATATATATATATAATTTTTTTTTTAATACGTCGTGCTAGTCAAGCCTGCCGAATTCACATCTAGCGGGGAAGTCATTTTGTTCTTCACCTGCAATTTAAAGCATAAAATATTTTAATCTCTTTTATTACGTGCCAACTAATACGCGGATCAATTATAAGTTCAGGATGTTACGGGCCAATGTGGTGTCCTGGGCTCCGGGTGTTCTCCAAGAGTGTTCAAAATGTAGGACTTAACTTGGACAACAGAAACAGTGTAACAAAAATGCAAACTGAAAGACGAAACAAAGCATTTCATTGATATAGCTTGTTTTTTTTTTTTTTTTTTTTTTTTCAACTGTATATTGTATACCACCAGAAGTTTGTATTTCTTAAGCATTATATTCATTAAATATGTAATTCTAATTAAATTGGATCGCGTTTTTATGTCCTTTCTTCCAGTTTTTAGGTCCGTTTTTAGGAATGTTTAGGTCTTTTTTTTAGACAATTTTCAGGTCTTCAACTTCCGAGTACTACTCATAACAATCACTATTTCCTTTCTTTCCTATTTTGTCCTTCGTCTTTCCATAATTTTGACAAATCTAAAATGCCCTTGCTGCGGTAACTCTCAAACTGCCGTATTTTACAGAATCTGTTGCTTAATTTTCTATTTTGTTTTCGTTTTAACATAAGTGAACATGAATGCTACATGACTGCTTTTATAGGTGAACATTTTATTAGTATATATACCAGGTGCGTAAATATGAAACCAGAATTTATGTACAGAAAAGACACAGTGATTGGATGACAATGCTAAGAACTATTTTATTCGAAGTATTGGCCATCGCTAGCGATACATTTCTGCCATCGTTCCGGCAATGTGTGGATGCCAGACCAAAAAAAAAAAAAAAAAAATGTGCCTCTTGTGCTGCAAACCAGTCATGAAGCCATTTTCGTAAGATGTGAAGCGCTGGTCAGCAAGTGCGTGTACCATGGATGCAAATAAGTGAAAATCGGAAGGCGCCAAGTCTGGTGAGTAAGCATTATCGTGAAGCACAATCACTTTATGTTGTCTTTGGTCATATTCTGGTCGTTTTTCACACAAAGCTTGATGCAAATCGATCATTTGTTGTCGGTAACGTTGGATATTAACGGTTTCGCCAGGTTTCAGCAGTTCATAATAGATCACTCCCTTCTGATCCCACCAAACACAAAGCATTGTCTTCCGTCCATAGCGATTTGGTCTTGCAGTCGATGTCGCCGGTTCTTCTGGAGTTACCCATGATCTTTTACGCTTAGGATTCTCGAAATAGATCCACTTTTCGTCACCAGTTTCGTCGATGGAGAAATGATTTCCTTTTGTACCTGGCGAGCAGAATTTCGCAACTGTTTTTTCTGTTTTGCTGCTGTGGAACCCATTTTCCCACATTCTGATCTTGGCCATGGCTTTTAAACGTAGGAAAACTGCTTCTCGTGTCACATTTAATTAATCCGCGAGTTGTTGCGTTTGAGCCTCATCCAACAAAGCTGGCAATTCGCTGTCTGCAAACGTTTTCGGTTGTATTCCACGTTTTTCGTTTCTCACGTCAAAATCGACACTTTTAAATTTTGTAAACCACGCATAGCACTGTGACTTACCAAGAGCATGATCACCGTAAGCTTCGACAAGCATGCGATGCGATTCTGCAGCAATTTTCTTCAAATGGTAACAAGAAATCAATGCTGTCCGCACATCGTAGTTTGTAGATACAAATTGCGTCATGTTCAACGCTATTAAACACTACACTATGACATGAAACTTGTCTGGTTGTGAGTTGCAAATCGTTATCAGCAATCAAAACAAGCAAGTGGCGCCAAGGACACAGTTTTACGGTAACCACAGTGACAGCTAACGCCGCCTATGCATAAATTCCGGTTTCATATTTACACACCTGGTAAGTCAGCAGAGCTGTGAAAGCCTTGAAAACGGGGTGCAGGCTAAGGAAATATTAAAACTGAACAGAAAAATTCTAAAAGCATAGGGTTCCTTTCCGTTGTTCGTGAAGAGGTTTTCTTTCCATTGACACTTCACTTTATGAAGGAAAAAAAACTGCTTCCTACCATTTTATTATTTCACTTTCACGAAAATACATGAAAAGTACAGGGAAAGAAGGGAGTATGTTCATGAAAGGTGATTTCTCGTAAAACGTATTTTAAAGTCTAACTTTCCGATTTACTCCCATATATTTCATATTCTTAAAACCGCTATAACTTGGTGATTTTTTGAGCTTTTGAATTAAAACTTTCTTTAGATATTATCTGTCATTGTGTAGTAATATCTATTACAAGTGCAAACTCATTTTTAAAAATGCACATATTGCCTTCTTTGCCTGTATTCTTTACACTCGAACCGCAATATACTAGTTTTTCTATTGAGGGAAGCGTATAGCTATATTAAGGCTGTTGTTTATGAAGAGGTTATAAAATTTTAGCTATAATTTTATACGTAAAACAGAAAGGAAGGAAAGTGTAAAATCAAATAACGCTAGTTTGTTAAATGTTAAAAACTCACTAATTACTCATATTTTATGAAATCATCATTACGTCACAGTTTCTCAAAAAGATGAAATGAGTATTTATATAAATTTTATTTGAAGTAGCCCTCTCTCTTCATTGCTGAACGCACCACATTTGTTTCCTAAACTTATCTGCTCTGTGTCCACACCTTTCATCATCCACAAAACACGTCTGCGAATGTTGATGAATCATAACAGACAACAGTGATTAGAGGGAGCCACTATATTCCTGTGGAAAACAAGATACTGTTCAATAAAAGAAATAGTTATCAAATCCCTTTGACATATCTTACGGATTATTCGCTAAGGAAATGCTACTGTGTCAACGAAAAGATAAAAGGTGAGATATTGGACGTCAGAAGTTGTAGTTTACGCAAAATCGAACGTTATGAGCTTATTTGTTCCATCTGCAGGTTAGTTCCGCCTAGCTCGTTAGTCAAACGTTCTACGCATATGTCTGTTCAACGTCACCATACTTAAAAGTTCATGAGTGGTAGGAATTTGAGGGTGGAACACCTTGTCAATTACATTCCTGTAGGGATTCAATTCCTAGGCTATAGTGTGCGTGGTTTTGAGATTAGAAAACTGGCGTTAAGATCTAATCAAACTAAAGTATTATGTGATAAATACCACAGTAATTAAATCATTGTTCGGGATTTTTGGAACAATTTGGCTGTGAATATTTTTTTTATTTTCCTTGAAAGGTAATATTGTTTTTGCTGTAAACTGGATTGTGAAACTCACTGTGTGATTGTAATATCAGAAATTGATGGAGATGTAGATCGCAGGATCTACGAAGGAAGCAACAGTTCCGAAAAATTAGGAATCAATTATCAGTTTGCCATGGAAAATACTTGGGATCTCTTTGAAAAGCTTCCCGGCTTCTGTTTTTAGAAATTTCTCCCCGCCTGAAATATGAACGGGCGTAAAATAGGGTATTGTATTTTTCAAAACCAATCTGTTTCAAGAAACGAGCGTCTCGCGATCGGAATTTGAAAACGGAATGTGTAAAGATACTTGACTTAACCTAACTCATTGTTACTAATCTAATCTACGAAAAATGCAATAAAGCAAATGTATTTTGAAAGAAAAAGAATCGAAAAATATTCTTGCTTCTACCGGGATTCGAAACCGGGTTTTTCCTCAGCAACCCAATGCTTTATCCACTGATTCACGGTACGGACTTGTAAACGGTGGTTTGGAAGCTTTATTTACAGTGCACGTGTATTACGTAACAATGCTACTAGATGGCATTGGTCGCGCGTGGATGACACGGCCTCGCTTCATATTCTGATCGCGAGACCTGTCTCTAACATCCCACTATATGTGTTTATCCTTGGCTGATAGGCAACACGGAGTAACACTTTGATCCAACGGGTTGCAGAACGATCAGGCGTTTTGATCTGTATTTCAGATAGGGAAACATTCTCCGAAAAAAATTATAATTGAGAACGAAAAACGGATTTTTTTTTTTAGGAAAACGGAAAACAAAATTTTCCGGAAAATGTTTTCTTTATCATTTGGAGAAATCCGCTTTGTTTTCGAACCAACTTGCAGTCCAAAATTGATTCTTTACAATAGTAAATAAAATAATTTACCGTGTTCAATAGGAAATTATGCGTTAAAGAAACATTGCTTTTGACACCTGATTTGTATCAACACGGAGGATGTTAGGAGTAAAATATGATGTCTTCGAGTTGTAAGTGTTGCCGATCTGGAATTCGTTTTTTTTTTTTTCATTTTTACTACGCCTGGTTTTTGATATTTTGTGTCCCCTAGTTATGATACACATAATATGTCCAGAACAGAATGCAGTGTTGCAAACTGCTAATATAAACCTCTAGTTACAAGTACTGAAACAAACGGATATAGAAAGAAGAAAAAACATCTTATTTAGGAGTAAGCAATAACATTTTATTTGAAAGAAGACCAAAATATCATTTTTTATATTCCGATTTGAAATTAGCCTTTTCTAATTTATCTGTTTTACACATTCCCAGTGTAAATTATTATTATTATTATTCTAGTTCATGGTATTATTTTTTTATTTATTTATTTAGTAGTATATATATCCTGTGTAGCCTAGTCGGTAGCGCTCTCGACTTCAGTGCGAGCGGTCCCGGGTTCGATTCCCTCCCGGTGGGCCTAAAAAATGTTGGTGTTGACCGAGCATCGTGAGGACAATTGGGGAGCTGCTGT
This sequence comes from Lepisma saccharinum, assembly GCA_022664845.1. Taxonomy (NCBI): domain Eukaryota; kingdom Metazoa; phylum Arthropoda; class Insecta; order Zygentoma; family Lepismatidae; genus Lepisma; species Lepisma saccharinum. Next base: position 8,167 of record JAGDQP010001001.1, on the reverse strand, counting down.
GAATAAAAGACAGTTGCGATCACAGTGAGAGCTTTGGCTCTCCTCTCCCAACCCGTCTGGTCAGCGTGGAAGCAATATACCAACTCGTCCCTTCGGGAAGAAGCCTCATTCACTAGTGGATTGAATATGGCTGTGGTTTATTATATTTATATATTAAATTCAAGTTTACTGTTTCGTTCATATAAAATTTCATTGGTTATACTTGGAGATTCGTATAGACCAGAGCCGTAAAATAATGTTCGTATCTCGTAAACGAATATTCGAAAACGAATTAACTTTCCCCTGTAATGCTGAGCAAGTGCTGGAAGTTGCCGCTAGGCTGCAGTATCAGTGTCGTGGAACTTATGGCCACCGAGGTCTCTCGATCTTACTTCCTTTTTGGAAGATATCTTAGGGAAAGAGCCCCGTGCGATTGAAGCCTTACCGGCAAATATTACCGATGCAATCCACCAGAATAATATGTTACAGGCTGTACGGCTTAACAGGTACTTCACAAAACATTACAGTAATGTCAAGCATTTGCTGTAATTCAGGAGTGTTCCGATCCAAACTCCTAGCTCCAAAATCCTACCTCCTTCGCGTAACAAATATTGAATGTACTTTCGTTTTGTTACTCCCAAGGTTGTGGTTAGGAACGTTGTTGATTATTATATCATTTACTGACTGTTGTGTGTAAATAATAACAACTAACACGTCAATTTATATTTAAAGTAAAATATGTAAAAAAAATGAATTTGCGAAAAATGAAACACGTCATTGTTTTTCACAGCAAAACTTGACCCTAATGAGGCGATTGACCCGGTGATCTGTTTCAGCTCTGATCTCAGTAAGGGAACTGTTGCAAAACTGACACATGTTCAGTTGTTCATATCTCTTGTAGTTTTCTATGACGAGCACTATCACCCCCAGAAATATTGATTACGGCTGCATTTCCTTGTATGTATAATCAGAGCCGGCTCTAAGTCAATCGGCGCTCTGTTCGAAATTTTCGAAGCGCCCTCATAAATGATAATTTTATTTTCGAACTTATACAGTAACAATTGCAATTTCCTCAATTTCACTGATATGTGAATGCTAAAGTCTCCAAACAGCTCGACTCAACATCTGTGGCGCTCCCATGTCGGCGAACTAATTGATTTTACCTAGAGCACGAGTATTCTAGAAGTAGTTATTATGTAGTAACAATAAATGCATATTTAGCGTTTGTTTTATCCTACTGCTATTTTCAAATTTTTAATACTAAAAATTTACTTCCCGGGTTGGAGTTACTGGTCTCCTACCAGGCGCCTCCCCAGGTGGTGGATAGGGGAATGCCGACCAGATATGGTGGGTACCGGAAATATTCAGGGGCGGACCAAAATCAGTACTGCTGCCTTGCAGTTAGTAGAGGGATCTACAAAGGCTAGGGGAAGATAACCCCAAACAAAAAATATCATGGTGAGGGGAAGCAACATCACCATTACCACTCTAAGGCTGAAGATGAATGACATCGCAAGGCTCAGAGATGGACAGAGGACAACATCTTGAATGTCTACCTTTATTGCGAGGTCGTAGAGCTGACAACTCTACACCGCTAAAACATGTCAAGAAATAGTAACAGATGGTTCATGGATTTTCCTGGGGTAAAATATTCCGGAGGTGAACTAGTCCCTCATTCGGATCTCAGGGCTGGGACTGCTTCAGGGGGCTCCAAGAACAGGATTAAGAAAGACATTAGAATAGGAACGTGGAACGTACGATTATACCAAACGGGCGCTCTTCAGGTGGCGGTACGCGAGACCGAGAAGTACGAGCTAGACATATTAGCGATACAAGAAGTTCGGTAGGAGGGTCAAGATAGCATCCCACAGGGCAAGTACACTTTCTACTACGGGGGAACATAGTCTCACGATTTCGGAACAGGATTCCTCATTAAGAACAATATCCTTCAGGCGGTTCAGAATATAGAGATCGTAAAAGAAAGACTATCGTACGTTACGATACGTACTCGATGGGGCTACACGGTTTTATTAAACGTCTATGCTCCGATTGAGGAGGCTACTGATAACGACAAAGATATATTCTACGATGAGCTAGAAAGGCTGTTTGACCGAATGCCGAAGTATATTTCGAAAATTGTGTTGGGTGATTTCAATGCAAAGGTAGTGAGGGAAGAAAAATATAGACCTACCATAGGCAAATACACCCTTCACGAAAAGACCAACAACAATGGAGAAAGACTGATAACTTTCGCGATTTCGAAACATCTACTGGTAAAGAGCACGTACTTTGAACACAAAGACATACACAAATACACATGGGTATCTCCGGACAGCAAAACTCTCAACCAGATCGATCACGTATTAGTAGACAGACAAAGACACACCAACCTACTGGATGTTAGGTCGTGCAGAGGAGTGGAAGGTGACACCGACCATCAATTAGTGATCACAAAGGTAAGGGAAAAGTTATGCATCGCGAACAGAGAAAGCAAGGGGTCAAAACAACTGCAATTCGAAGTGAAACGATTAAATAATCCGAGCATAAAAGCAGATTACCAACTCGAACTCTCAAATAGGTTCGAAATCTTAGCCGACTCGAGTATTAATAATGATGATAATAATAATGAAATTGATGTAAGTAAGATGTGGGAGGCAATTAGTGAAACAATTAAGAGCGCAGCGAAGGAACGCGTAGGTGAGAAGAAACAACAGAAAAACAAACCTTGGTTTGATGAAGAATGCCTTAAGCTTCATGAGGAACGAAAATAAGCAAGGCATCGATGGCTAAGTCATAAAAGCGAAGCAAATACCAACCACTACAGTAACGCGAAACGAAACACCACACTCGGGTTCAGAAACGAAAAGCGAGATCATCAAACGCAGAAGATTCAGGAGATAGAGGAAAACGGCAAGACAACATACGAGATCTATACAAAGGGGTAAACTCGTTAAGAAAAGGGAACCAGCCGACGTTAGGAATGATTAGAAATTAACGTGGAAATCCTCAGGCGGATCCGACTATATAAAATTGTTGATGTATGGAAAAGTTATTTCGACAAACTTCTTAATGTACACAACGGGGAAGAAACAGAGGAATTTGAAATCCATACAGCAGAACCGTGGATTCCCGAACCTAGCTATATCGAGATCGAAATGTCGGTAAAGAAATTGAAAATTTTCAAATCACCAGGAATAGACAATAGTCCAGCCGAATTACTTAAAGCAGGAGCAACGGCACTAATCAAGGAACTACATAAATTGATTGATAAGTGCTATATGGAGAAAGGAGGAGCTCCCAAAGGAATGAAAAACCTCAATAATAGTTCCGATTTACAAAAAAGGTGATAAATCGGACTGTAATAATTACCGCGGAATCTCGTTACTTCCAATCTGTTACAAGGTATTAAGTAATATTCTGTTAACACGCCTATGTTTATAGGTAAATTTAAATAATTGGAGATCATCAATGTGGATTTAGAAGAAATAGATCCACGTTGGACCAGATTTTCGCCTTGAGACAAATTTTGGAGAAAAAATGGGAATACAATGGGACGGTTCATCGGCTATTCATTAATTTTAAGAAAGCATATGATTCTGTCAAAAGGGAAAAGTTATACAGTATCCTGATAAGATTTGGAATTCCGTAAAAATTTGTTCAACTAGTGAAGATGTGTCTCAACGACCCCACAAGCAGAGTACGGATAGGTAATAATATGTCAGATAGTTTCAAGATTTGCAATGGATTGAAACAAGGCGATGCTTTGTCACAACTACTGTTTAACTTTGCATTAGAATATGCGATTTAAAAAATTAAAGCGGACAAAAAGGGACTATCGTTGAATGGTTTGAATCAACTACACACTAAATCAAAAGAGCGGAATTTTCACTCTTTTTAGATGGAAAAGCGGGACCGCTCCTTTTCGAGCGGAATTTTCGATCGAAAAAGAGTGGTTTCTAACAAAACATTATCGCGTTGGATGGAGAATGTACTCTTTCTAGATGGAATTTCGCTCTTTTCGATGTAATTCATTTTTTCACTCTTGAAAGAGCAGTTTTCTATTGAGTCGTCAAAGGTGAAAGAGCGATTTCTCTTAGAGTGATTTGGTGCTTCAATTTCTCATCGTTTAGGAGTGAATTTTCTCATCTTTGTAGATGGGTTTGAATTCCACTCTTTTTAGAGCGATTTGCAATGCATCATGGGCATGGCTACTAGTCAACATTGGTCTTCGCCATTTGTAAAAGCAAAGGTTATCGAAATACTAAGATATACTGTGAAATTTATAGCGTTATGTGTAGTTAAAAATGAGGAAACAGAACTTTAAAACTTTTCTGTTAGTAAAATACACCAAAAAACGTCAGGATTAAGATATGTATGTACAAGAAATCTTTCAACGTTGTAATCAAGTACCTGACGAGACGAAAGAAATAGTTCCGAGGACGCATTCTCGCAGTTGGACCCTTGGTTGAGGGGTTAACGCGTTGGATAGCTGATCGAACGGTACCGGGTTCAAATCTCCGCTAGGTTTAGTTTTATTTTACTCATTTTCATTCACAAGTACAGTACTTTTGTTTTTAGTACATATGAATTAATGCTCCCTTTCGCACTTTTGTACATTTTATTGCGTCGTTTTCATGTTCACAAGATGTAAATTGTATCTGAAATTCATCTAGGTTTCCATTGAAATGGACTACCACAGATTTTCGCTTTTTTTTTTTTTTTCGAATGGAAATTTCTCATCTTTGCTCCGATGAAAATTCGCTCTAAACGAGCGGTCAGTCTTTCCGCTCGATTTGAGCGGAATCTGCTCTTTTGATTTTAGTGTGTACCTAGAGCACGAGTATTCTAGAAGTAGTTAGTATGTAGTAAGAATAAATGCATATTTAGCGTTTGTTTTATCATAAAAATAGCGAACTTACCAACATAATGATCCTAGTGCTATTTTGAAATTTTTAATACCAAAAATTTACTTCGAAAATTTGTAATAACTGAAGAAATAAACAACTAAGAAAGCTAAATAAAGTAAAATAAAAATAAAATCATAGTTCTCGAAATTTTTGCGCTACATTATTTTACCCGTTTCGATATACTCACGCCTGAAATGGTTAGCGCCCTTTTCGGGGGAACATTTCGAACACTTCTCGAGTCGGCCGTGTGTATAATACATGTGTCTATCTATTAGGTATTAACCTACTCATGAGGCATTTTAAGGACACATTGTGCACGCAGTATTACAGCTTAAAAAGAATATCTGCTACTACAGTATAGCTCTAATTCTATTTCCCATTTTGTTTCAGAATGTTCGTGAATCTTCTCCAACATACGAAACCAGTGCTGGGTCTCCTCAAAGTAATGAAGAAGGACGACAAAAACAGAATGCATCTCCACAACAGAAGCAAAACGATGAATTTCGGAGGCCACCAATCAAACGAAGAAACACTTCTGAAGAACCAATCGTTGAAGCTGTTACTTGTATGAAAAGACATGTTTATAGTGTACCCAAACGTGATCAGTTCAGTGTTTATGGTGAACATATCGCTAACAAATTACGTAATTCTGGAAGAAGTAAATTTGAAATTGCGCTTGCTCAGCGTTACATAGATGACATTTGTTTTAAACTTGTTGTAGGAGAATATGCAAAACATTTTTACCCAAATACCAGTCAAGTACAACAATGCTCCCCTCCAGGGTACGAAAATTTGAACTCTCCCCTATTAGTCAATAAAATAGAGCCTTCGATAGAGATAAGTTGTGAACCACCGGTTTCCCCTGCGTCATCTAGTCACATGGAACATTCTCCCCCGCAGTAATATTTATACAATGTTTACATACACAACTTATTCCAAACAACATTCCATTAAGTTCGGTGGGTCCTTTCCCAACACCACGTTATTTCAGACAGCCTTCCACAAAATATCAGCCTCACAGCCTTCTCCAACCGTTTTCATTATTATTGCAGACAGCCTTTTTCCAAAATAATGTTATTCCTCACAACTCAACCCTATCTTCCACAAATTCTAATCCAATAACTCCAACTCAAAGTTCATCCACAACTGAAAAGTGACACTTTCTTCATGGATTCCGATCTGACAAACAGGAGATCCGTAACTATTTTCTTTCTTTGATGAATAGTAGCGTAGAATTATTCTCTGTTACTTGAAGGGATATCTATATTCCGGAATATTTGATGATCAATTTGCGGCACATGCATAACATGACCCATTAATGTTGGAGGAAGGGAAATGTAGAGATTGTATTAAATACTTTATACAACCACCGAAAACAAATTTATCAAAACACTGAAGACACGGGTCAAAGACGTCACAATTGGTGTCGACATGATGTGATTCAAATTACTTGTAATGCTTACGTTGAACTAATATAAGTGATTTGTGTATTTAATATATGTCTTACTCTTATGGACAGCGTGTATACTATCACAAGCTATAAGTAATACTCATGATATTTAGAGTAACTCAAAAATTAAGATATAAATTTAAAAAATTGGCCACACACTGACAATAAACCTAAAAAACTGAGTTTGAACTGTTCACTTTAACGTCTGACTTAACATACTAGCTAGATTTGTAAATTGTAATACATTCAAGCGCTTTAATATGTTAGAATATAGTTCAATGGATAAACTACTAGCCATAATTTACAGTCAAACTTCTCAACTAAAGAAATACGTAAATAAAAATAGAAATGTGTTTGTTCGATAAGAGTTTCGTAAATATAAAACTAACAAGCAAACATACTGATTGGGCAGATAAAACTTACATACTCTTCTCTTCTGACATGGTTTGCGTGTCAAAGTACGGTATGTACGCATACAAATTTTGGTCACACGAACCGCGCAATTGATTTGGGAGATATCAGTGCTATAAAAGTCAAATTCTGTCTGTGGAGAGTGATCAACCGCGACCTTCCTATTTAGAAAATCAATCCAATTTCAATATGGCGACAATTAAGAACATACACTCTAGTTAACAGGTAGCGCCTTTCACTCAGTGTCCATTACAGTATATTTGCTTTTTTTTGTTGTAGCAATTTAAAAGCATAAGGGTATTTCCACATTTTTTTATTACTCTCCAAAGACAAGAATCTTACTTTTATATGATCAATATCTCCAAAAGCAATTGCGTTTCGAGTAGCCAAAATTTGCATGCGCCCATACTCAAGATTCTAGTCATGACGGAAGAAAAAAAAATATCTGTCCTATCAGTATGTTTGCTTGTACGTACTCTATACAATTTTAATGTTGTCTTTTTACTTGCGCTTTTCTTGAATCTAGAACGTACTTTTAACTTATTGCCTTCACTGTGTATTGAATTACCTTGTTTTGTATCTTCTAAAAATTGTATATTGAATGATGAGTTTCGATAGTTTTTCAAGTGTATGTATGTGATACCTGTATTATTTTATCTTATACATGTAAACCGTCTCATTTATCCTTCAGACAATGTATCCCCGTTGCAAAGTTCATTATGTTTGTCTTAAATATAATGTTAATAAACTTACAAAATGAATAATAATGTTTTTTCAATTTTAATTCGTATCTTAACTTAACTATTTAGTTAATTGTTTACATTACAGTTCAATCTTTCCATAAAATAGAACGAATTTTGTATTTAACACTTGAACCCTTATGTTTATTTGTGTTACTGATGACGTAAACTTAATCTGTGTCTGTCGTGAGATATTGCTGATGGGTCGGAAACTTCTGAAATTTGGACCTGAAGGAGAATAACAATAATCAGTTAGGTAAAAATTTTGAATAAATGAAATATTGGAGAAACTAACAAGGGAAGGTTCTGCGAGTGCCTTACAAAATACCCCGATGCGTAAAATATTTTCTGACATGAATTAAATAAAACTTCAAATTGTTTTAAAAATAATCACTATTTGTCAAACTGTTAGTATCTTCTTCGAATGAGTAAGTATAGTGACTTAGTGAGCGCCAAATTGAAGTATCGACTAATTCCACCTTTCAAATGAATTGATTTCCCCTAATTCAAGGACTATGAATATTATTCTTGCATTTTTTTAAACTAATTTTACTGAAAAAAAAAACACACACATATATATATATATATATCACAGCCATATCAAATCCACTTGGAGGAGGCCTCTCCCCGAAAGGAGGAGTTGGTCTACTGCCCCCACGCTGACCAGACGGGTTGGGAGA